>JAQFYG010001029.1:0-21875 GCA_034694325.1 Entomobrya corticalis
ACAGTAAATCGAGATATATTTCATAATAATCCAGGACTCAACAGCCATTTTTTCCTACTTTTTGAGAATTCGCAGAATGAGCGATGCTAATGATGATGCTGAGTTAGATTGCAAACAGGATAAGAAATATTTGAAAATAAAACAGTAGTTGGGTTTAAACATACTTCGTTCAAATGACTTTAAATTGTACTTATTCGAAAATACGAAATAATACAGTAAAGTATATACATACATTAAATAGCTGGGAGTTAAAGTTTTTCAATCAGAGTGAATACGTAACGCTAGCAAGAACGTTGGGATAAGGATAAGATGACGTAAGAAATTGCAAAGTTTGAGGCAAGAATTGAATCGTGTCTATTTAATTAGTAAGAAAAATTAGAAACTGAACTTTCACTTCAGTTATCAGGGAATTCGGTGTAGGCTTTATATTTTAGTACAGATTTTAAGAAAATTAGACAGTAACCATTGTACAGACAAACAGACACCAACGGTCAATATTTCAATATATCTAGCGATACTTAATAAATGTAATTTATTATATAACTTTTGTAATAATATATATACCCACAACATGTGCACATCTCTGAAATACATACCTTGTCAAAATACATTCATTATCCTGTGCGAGCAATTGTTGCTGTTTTAGGGCAAATAATCAGATATGCGTGAGATAATAAGTAGAACTAGACATCAACTTGTGTAGTTTTCAAGTACTTAGGTACCTCACTTCCTTCTATCTTCCAGTTAGCTTTAAGCTGCTGATGTAAATAAGCCTGTGGCTCAAGTCTCAAGTTGTAATCGTAACTGGACGATGAACATAAAGAGATGCTGACCATATTTTTGAAGCCTTCTATACAAAAATGATGAGTTTCATCCGTAAAATTTTAAGCTTTTTTTTCGCAATACAGGAGAAATTGTAAAATCAACCCCATGTTCCCATCGTTCTGTTCCTCATTAAAAGATTGTTTAGTAGAGATGGGCTGGTAGTTGGTGGTGTAAACAACGTATATGGCAGATGCTTACCATCCAAAATAAAAGGTATGCCATTATCTTGATGAACGATGAAGATGAGAGGACGTTGCTTGCCATTGAAAGTTGAGTAAGGGAATGACTGCTGCTGAAAAATAAAAATGGCAAATGGCATGCTGCTCCATTGCCCCAAGGAGGCATAGGCACGTCGTTTCTTTTCATCTTGTTATGATTCCTTTCTTGGTTTTTTATTACAATTTTGAGTTTAGTGGGTACATGAATTGTAGAAAGCATTACATGAACAAGTATTGAGTAATACTAGTGTAAAGTATAATTGTTATATCTTGACCGTTCTTCATGAAATAAACCATTTTATCTTCTTTATTCAATTATAAAAATTTATATTACCTGATTCGTACAGACAGATAGATGTTTTAACGTTTTATCAAGCATGCAAACTTTATGATAAAATCCTTATTTAATAAGTTAGCATTCGTCCATTCTTTAACATCCGGAATATGATATTTCAAAAATAAAAAAGTCCCAGTTTAACTGAACAGTTATCCATCGAAATATATAATCAGAAAATGTTTTATTGATAAGCTGTATTTAATCAACTTCTGTCTCTTGTTTTGGAATAATTGTTGGTCCCAGTCAGTTAGAAGGTTTCGATTTCTTACCCAAAAGAAGTGTTGAATCTATGTAAACGTGTAATGAAGATAGTTACGAAATGTGCTTGCCAAGTTTTTCTTCTACATCAAAGTTATAAATATTTGATACTTTCTTATGTTTTTTACCTGCTTACAAACTAATGGATTTGCCTTTCTTTCGAATCTAGATCTTTAAAAAAGAGCAAGCATAAAATAAAGCTGTGCTATTATCATGTAACATTGTAGTATTACGAGTGGTAAAATGAGTAAACCGGTTTTTTAAAGTTTAGATTCAAATTTGAATATCATAACCTCGCGTTATTTCATGGTATGTCATTGTCATGTGATATCATTGGTGGTGGTGTACGGTGTAATTTGGTATAAAATTTAATCCTTATAATCTAAAAGATCGTCCCTTCCTAAGCTTAATACTTGTAAATACATAGTTGTAACTTTAATTTGTACGATATACAACTAAATTTTGCCTATAATTTTAAACAAAGTCTAACTTCACTTTTAAAAGTTTATAGTGCTTTAATTATATTGACAAATTATTGCAGTTGTCAGCAGTTTTATTTTGTCTAAAATAATCTCATTGTCAGTTCATCAATTGACTGCAAAAATGACAACGAAATTTAAACTGGGAAAAAATTATATTATGAGAAGATGATTATTGTGACGCTGTTAAAAATAATGAATTTATGTTTAGTAGTATAAATAAAGTATATAAATAAAGCTTTAGTATTAATTAAAATTCATCGATTTAAAGTACATAAATGAAACCTAATCATCACCTCATATTTGCTGAAACTACCAAGATCAACAATATTTAAATTCAATCGTAGTGTTATATAATCATCTATTAACTCATGATAAGTACACCAAAACAGGACAGCAACTTTTTGTAGTAAATACACATGCTACACGTGGCATTATGACCAATGATTAATAGTATAATTCCTACAAAGATAATATATTTGCATACACTTTATATCATCTTATTCAATAGGTAGATAAATTTCCTGATTTCTTTCTGTTAGCTATACAAACTATTTTCTTGACATCTTCTCTGATTCTTTCACTTCCACACTGCGTGGTTAGATAATGTTCATGGAATTGATAAAACGTATATTATGCAACACTAGATACATCGAACCATTGAGATTTTGTTTTCATCGGTAAATATGCTTATATGACACGAACATAAAGTTTCTCCCAAGAAGTTGAATTATCGGTCCAAATCGGTTACTCCTTTAAATAGTCTTACTGTTTCTATGAAATATTTACATTCCTTTCCCTCTCTCCTCCACTTTACCTTGCACCTCACCTCACATCGCTCGTCACTGGTATTTGACACCCCTTTTCTACGTTGTTTGTACATTTTATCAACAATATTTGTACATAGCATTGATTAAGAATATAAAATACTGAATTGAGCCTATTAGAACAGTATGCTTCTGGTGTTCTGGTACTCACTTTCAAATCAGTATGAATGAATGAACACTGTAGTGATTATAATGAAAACAAGAAACAAGTTAAAGAGGTTGGTTGTGGAGAGAATATATTTCAGGCATATTTTTACTCTTGCGTATCGATATCATTTCTGTAAATACAAATGCATTTGATTCAGAATTTAGAATACAAAGTCCTTTTACCTTTAAATTATAACTTGCTTGCTCATATAGAAGTTATGTAAGATTCGTGAATGAAAGAAGATGCAGCAGCAGCAAATATGTACTTCACACTAATGGTTTGGTTGTGTAAGGGTAATCTAGAAACATTTAGGTTTTTAATGCATAGAGCAGTGTGCAATTAGAATAAATGAACTTGATGAACGACATTTCTGACGTTCCTTCATCAAAAAGCGAACCATCTTGGATACTTGCTTGCACTATTGAACGGGAACATGCTTTCTTTGCTTTATGCTAACCTCTTGAAAACAAACCAATAACTATGAAGGTTACCAGAAGGACTAAAAATTTTTAAAATGATCAACTCTGCTTTACTGAAGGAATGTGTATAACATATAAGTAGTTCACACTCAATTTATAAGGTGCAACCACTTGTATTAGTGTTAAATAGAAAATAGATAGATTGACCGTGATTTTTATGTAATTTTTCATGATCATGCTATAATATTTGAACAAACAAAAGATTTCAACGAGTATCTGATTCCAAATATACACTTAAACGTTTAAAATACCGTAATTACTTGTCACTGTGTGTATTCTGTGTTAAAATTTGGTGTACAAACAGATAAATAAATGTATATAATTGCATTATAGAAATTTATGCATACCGATGCCGTTAAATCCAGAAAATAGTAAAATATCTGCAAAATAAATAACAAGGCATGTTAGTGGAGTCAAACATTTTGCATGAATATCCATGAATTTAGCAAAGCCATTCTAGCAATGAGTCAATATATTTAATCTTTTTTAAATGATGTTAAATAGAAACATTGATAAATGATAATTAAGTTCCAAATTCTTTTTTCCCACTCAATTCATTTCATACAACGGCACGGTATGAAAGTTTTTACATCAAATATATAAAAACACTTGATAACTTGATTGATTATGATACATATTATCTTTATTTTACAGTTTTAAATAAGGTGAACATACTGCTACCAAAGATCTGATGAAAGTACAATAATTGCATAATATATATAGTAGGGAAAACGCAACTGACGCAGAAAGGAATGTTTTTTATGATGTTGCCATCAAAATAGGGGAAAAGTGAATGAAAATCTTCCTAAAGCCTTAAACCAATTATTCGCGAACCGTCATTGTTGGGCCGATTTCCCCCCACAGGATTTCCAAGAAATGGCGTGTAAAAATTTAAGATTAAAAAAAAGATGATTGAAGAATTTAGCGATGTTTTAAAAGTATGTAGAGTTATGTTGCTTTGTACATTCTGCAATATACCTGGAAAACTTATAAAAATTGTAGGTTTATCGTTTATCTATATTAATGGCAATTTTATGGTATGATGTGCAACGAAATCAACGGATCATACAATTATAGATGCACTTCTAGGAAGATTATCAAATTGCATCGCGAAAGGGCATTTCTAATTTTTTATTATGTATGAAAATCATTACTGATAGATAAGTTTTGTACTTTGCTAAAGGATTTATTTGCGAGATAATAGGGGTAGTAGATAATTGATACAATCCTTGCAAAATTTTCATTACATCTTCTAGAGTTCCGCAAATCTTACCTCCTACTGTGGTTCAGAGGAAGTCAGCATTATAATTAATGCAACGCATAAACAACTGCATATAGGTATATGTGAAAGGGTAACAAATAAATCACAAAAAATAAAAATTTGGCCAAAGTCAATATGTTTCTCGGAAGTTATAAATGGGGAAATAAGTGCACATTGAAATTCTCTTGTCTTGTCATGTTTCACGGGTATTAACTTATTTGGGTACATTTGTATTACATATATTATGTTAAAAGTTAAGAAGGGCTTAACATTTGAAAAAAATGTGTGTAAACATTTTATCCCTATTCTTCAAAACATGTATAGGTTTTCTGTATGGGGTTTGGGTTCGGGTATAAAATGTTTAAATGTTTAGCAGAAAGCTTAGGGATTTTACATCATCAATCATGAAGAGGGAATGTGCAAATTTAAAAAATAAGGTTATTTTATTTTGTTTACAGAAACTTCGTAACCTACATTAATACGTAGATATGTTGGAAGTTGGAACATGAAGGCCAAAACACTAAAATATATCTCTTAGCATGATTGCATTGAAGAAAGCCACAAAAAATATGGTTATGTGTCTCTTAATTTTTATGCGATATTGTGTGCGAAGTACCAAAAGTTGAGCTAGGTCAAGAAAGCATTACTAACACAATTTTATTTTCTGAAGCAGTTGTTGACTTTGTAAAATGATCATACAGCGGCATTTGGTACATAGGTACATGAATAACCTATTATAATAGTATGTGCAACAAAACATTAAAAGTTTTGTACATTTTGCATTAAAGTAACTTGAAAACAATGCTATTTTTTCGTTTGGGAATATGTATTTAGGTTGAAGAAGATGAGGAAGATATTATGCACAAATCAATAATATTTTGAAAGATCTTATATTTTGCGGTGTATCACTGCCAACTTTTCATACATTTCATACTCATACTTTTGACTTTATGGAAAAATTTAGAGGAAATGATTGGTAGGAATTGGAACAGGGCAAAGTCCCATATTATAACTCTAGCGTTTTGAATAAATCGAAAGTAACGATAAAACATTTAATATGTATTTTGCAATTCACTGCGTTGCATCAATTTAGTTGAAATTTTTTATTGCTGAAGCATTTATATTTTGATTATAAATAATAGAAGTTCTACCCTAAAAGACAGTTAAAGATGTCTTTTATTTTATCTTTTGCGGACAATGTTTGTTTCTTGTGTTGACAATTATTGTTTTTCTTCAGGGATTTCTACGTATCTATATCCAAAACGCTTCTATATAAATGTTTATGGAATTATCTTAATTAATCCTATTTAAAATGTTTTTTTCATTTATTCTACATATTCAATTTTTTTATTCGCTTCTATTTCTGACACCATGAACATAAAATTTAATAGTTGGTGTGGGCTTGCTAAACCGTTTGCAAGCGTAGTTTCAAAATCAGGAACTATAGAGCTCTTTGCAAAAATTACGTCTACGTTGACATTGGCTTGTAACAAAACATAACCATCCATTCAGATTTGTTTGAACGTATATCATGCAGCTATATAACCTTATTGGCCAACACAGTGACAAATATGACATGTTATTTTGTAAGAATCCTGATAAGAATATGAATATATTTTTTCGTGTTTTTACAGTCAATGCAGCCAGGAATACCATCTCGAAGCGTATTGACGATGGAGGGATCAAAGTGCCGTCGAGCTTACCAAGCAAAGCGAGGCAAATCATAGCGATTCGCAATCAGCCCCTGACCCTTCACTGTCCTATCGAGGTCACAGAGAATGTGAAGATACTGGACATGTGGTGGATGAAGGATGGGGTAAAATTAGATTTGTATACTTCTATACCTGCAACTACCACAAACTCAGGGCAGCAACAAACTAATAGTCAGCAACAGCACCACTTGCAGCTACAAACTTCTACTCAGGCTCAGTATAACCCACCTTCATCCCCTTCGTCCACTTCCTCTTTAACACCGTCAACATCAGCGCCACCACGACTCTTGATTACCAACGACGGAGACCTCCATTTTGAGAAGATCAATCATAAAGTAATTAGCTCAGGGCAACGGCATAAAAACTACTCGGATGAGGGGGAATATCGATGTGTTATCAAAACTCCACTCGGTGTTGTCCTCAGCCCTATCAGCACTGTATCTGTGGCACCTCGTAAGTTGCAAAAATCTCCTTACTTTAATTTCATCCTCCTTACATCTTATTGGAAATTGGATTGAATGCTTTTTTACGGCTTCCTTATGTGTCTTAACTAAATAATGACTAAAAATATGCAACACATAATTAAACACCATTTTAATCCATCTTAATATTGAATTTAAGATATTCTTCCTTTTCATCGCGAGTTGTTAATTAATATGTAATATCTTTCACGAATATGTATATGATTTAATTGTTAAGAAAGATATGCGGATTCTGATTTCGCTTTTGTACTATAAAAATACTTGTTTCCACCTCTGGTGTTCTACTAACCAACCCAAAAAAACATAAATAATTCCATTAACAACCCGGTCTTAACTACTTTTCTACGTGTCTACAGTTCACAATCGACTTAATAAATAATGAAGTTGTTGCACGCAATATTGTTGTAGTAGATTTGATCACACCACACCAACTCATCTAGTTTAGTTAGAAACGGAAATGGTGGTGTCGTGCGTTCATTTTTGCTCGTTTCCACAAGTCCTTGTATGGCAGTAAGCATTATCTGTCCAGCAAACCAAAACCGGAATGAATGAAAAAGAAACTATAAACTTGAAAAAGACGCTCTGCTAAATGGAATCAAGATGCGTAAACTCATATACGAATTATAAATGAATCCGATTCTATTAAAAAGTTACACAGCAAACAAAATACCTACGTAAGAATTTTGGTATTTCATGCTTATGTTTTTATAGGACCTGATTTCAATTAGCTGAATATTTGTTCTTTGCATGCATTATCACTCGTTCTGTTTTTGTACCAATTCGTCAATGGTGATGTCATTATTCCTCAATATTTTGGACATCGTGAAGCGTAATAATCGTAGATTAAACATTTAATTGGGGAATTAAATACATACTTAATTATTGTAAACAGAACTTTCATGGAGGTGGGTGGTAAACTATGTGGTTGGCTGAAATCTATATGACTGTATCCATATTGTATTTATTTTTTAAATAAATTATAATGAGGTATTATTGAATACTCAGCAATTATATTATGTCGACAAATTTCGCAACATTTTACGCAAGCAAGTATATTATACTACCGTACTAAATAAACTCTCTCTTTTCGGTTCCCTTTGAATTATCCTTTATTTTATTCCTCTATTGAAATTACTGTTCGTAAGATAAGGTCATTGAATTCGTTTTTGCTGTATTATTCTTGGAAAACCTTATAAAAATTGTATGATCATTGATACATGTATGAACTATGAACATGAGCTATATCACTTTAAAAAAAAGAATGTTCACTCTAGAAGTAATTAATAGAATGATTTATATTCTTCGAAAATTTGACGAATGTAAAAAAACGACGATATGTATTAAACCGAAAGCGCAGTAGAAAATAACCATAATATTATCATTACTTATTTTTATGTATTTTGTTTTATATGATGATATGGTCAGCAACATGAGTAGGAGGATCGGCGAGAAAGAAAAAAATGAGAGAATATAAAGTTTGCGTTTATTTTTTATGTTTGTTGCTGTGTTTGATACAATGAATGCGTATTTCTTTTACAATCATAAACTAACGAATCTTAACGATAAGTTTATAACATGCATGCCTTTTTGTTCTACCATTTCTCTACCACCCTCTCTTTCACTTCTAAAACTCTGGAGTTGGTAGTTGTTATCATTATCAAGATGGCAATAAAAGTGAGGGGTACATGACAAGACACTCAAATAAGAGGAACTAGAGGATTTGTGGGAGGAGATGAAAACTTGCTGCTACTCTACTTTACTGTGTGTGATCTGATGAGTTTACTCATAACATATCTACCTACTTGAGTACTCACTCAATACTACAATTTCATTCATTAGTAAAGTATTCGTATGTACTAGAAGAGTTTTTTTTGCATTTAATATTCATAATTAAAATCGAAACATATTTCATGTACAGAAAGGTTTGAGTTTTGCTAGCCTAATTAGCAGTTATATTTCTATTAAACTAAAAGTGTACAGCGTACGCTATGCTTGTACTAAACGATAAGAGCTTTTTTTATTCGTTTTTAAAAATAATGTTTTCCATTCAACGGATTCTCTTCTATTTTCCTGTGTCTAGAATACTCTTTTCATTAAAAATATTTTTGGAACAAAGTTTTCAGTATACTTTTGACAAAATCTCAAGTACTTCAAAATTTTATTACCATTACCATTACTGTACTAATGACAAATTTCGACGGGAAAAGAAAGGGATAGAGAGAGATAGAGGTAGCCAAGGCAATACGTTTTGATTTATGAATGAGTGACGTTGTGCCTGGTAATCAAGTTACTTCGTTGTTGTTTTAGATATTTTTGTATTTATGACTCAAGTAGTATGAAATCCAATTATCATTTTCTTTCAACATATTATCTAAATCGGATATGCCTCTGCAGGAGTAGACTGCTAGTCTGCAAAGTGGGAACTGAGAACACGCGATAGATATTCTATATCTTCCATAATGTTATATACTTGCCTGTAAAAAGTAGAAAAAAGTAAAGAACATTTACTTAGGTTCCTAGCAACCAGTTTCAAGCGTGCAGCATGTTATACAAACATGATATACAGGCAAACTTTCAATGATTTTTTTGTTTATAGCTTGATTCCACTCCGAATGCAATCTGTTATATGAAAAATATGTTGTGTAAACGCTTATCATTTTTATTTTTTAAGGATGATAAGGATAAGACCAGAGCTAGTAATTTGATATATGTAATTATGTATTTTCATTGGCTGCCACTTTATATTTCTTCATTCTTATGGGATAGCGTGTATTGTGAATCAAGTATGTTTTATGTGGTTCGTTGGTTTCTAATTTAATCAACACAACGTACACAACATTTTTTCAGATCAGAAGCATTCAAGCTTAACTCATTAAATTAAAGTAGGAATTAGTGCACTATCCTCTTATTTTTAAATCCTTAGATAGTATCTACTGGAACGTATGAGTGCAACGTGCACCTTTGATGAAATTGCTATAATTAGAAAAGAAAAGGAACACTATTGAAATGATGAAATGATGATTCTAACAAAAAAAGGCAAGGAAAAGTATTTGCTAGTGTTATTGGCCAGTCATCACCAGTTGATTCCATTAGTTTTTCTCTATGATTTGTTTGAATACTTTTAAAAAGAATACAAGGGTCAAAATAATGACACTAATAGTTGGTTAAAAGTTGACCGTTGCTACCAGAAAAAAGCTACATAACGATCATTAAATGTACAACATTTGTGCAGACTTTTTTTTACCGGAGTCAGCATTCCCAGAAGTTGTTGGAAACTCTGGAAGGACACCCTGACATCCGTCCCGTGTGCTACCACTCCTCGTCATCAACTTTTTATGATTTTGTTAGATGTTCAGACATATTTTGCTGCTTTTTCCTTAGTAAAGTACTCATATCAAATTATTTGGAGAAACCATGATCATGAGCCATACTTTTTGTAGGTGGTGGTCCTGGTAAAATAAGAGTTTTACTTCAAGCATAAGTGTAATTGCAAACAGAGTGACATATAATGGATTGGAACTTGGCCACATCTGTGTCCAAATGTGTTAATTTTTTCCGGAGACAAAAGAGCGAATGTCTGGAGTAATAATATCTACAAACTAGCACCAAAGATGCATTTCCCGTTCCTTTTTATATTCCAGTACACCAAATGATGTCCTCCAATCTCCTTTACTCTTTACAACTGCTACTCTTACAAAGTTAGTGGCATTCTGAAAGTACAATGTGTGGAATGAAAATTCCTCGTCGCAACTTCTCAAAGAAACAAAAAAAACAGTCCTCGTCACAAACTGTGGTAATTTTTTTGTCCATAATCTTAAGTTACAGAAATGTATTTAGATACACACAACGACACAAGAGAACAATGCAAAGCTTATTTTTTCACTCAAAATGTTTCCCCTTCATCTTCGATTTTGTCTTTTTTATAGCATTCTTGTTTCCTATTTGATATGCTTTGCTGATATTGCCTGCTTGTTATCGAAATAGTCAAGTAAAAAAAAGTAACGAAAAGTAGCATCAGTCTGTCTTCGTTCCCCACCTCAACGACAAGAAGTTGACGTAGCTTGACGTGACGGAATTCAGAAATGTAGCTAGTTAGTGTGGTGTTGTGTGTTTGCTGCTGTTGCTCTCTTGCCAAAAACTCTTCATTGACGATACGGATATTTTTTTATATTATGTTTATAGAGAACGTAAATTTTATGTACAATGTTGAATGTAGTATAGGCATTTGTACATTTTTTAATGTTATATATTATACAATATATATACAGTAAAATTTTTTTGAGCTTATAAATCTACTTATTTTTTACATTTACACAACAATATATTCTAGTAAAGTGTATCGTGTACATTTATATTGTCTTTTTGTTGCGGATCTTGTATTTTTTTTCTTTGATGATGTTTGTTTTTCATGATGCTGAATTGGAAGCTTCTTATCACTACACAAAAATATGCTTTTGTTCATATTCCCTCTACTCTGTGTCTCTCTACTTGTGTGGGATTTTCTTGTACTTTTTTACAGAGAACATGAAGGCACGATCAAGATAATGTTATTGTTGTTGTTGTTGATGATGTATTTTTGAATATGGTAGATGTAGTATGTAGATTGTGCACTTGTTATTTTTGTGACTAACTACTGCGTACATACTACTTACTAGTTAGCTATTTCACCCAGTGATATAGTGACGATATACACGGGATTGTAAAAACTATCAACCATCAACCTTTTTGATCGTTTTGCTGATATGAATAAATCACATAAAATGATGCGAGCTTTGCATTGTCAGTGTTTTTGTTTTAACACATCACTCTCCATGTACTATATGTACTTTCTTTAGAAAAAGTGTTCGTTTTCATTTAGACTTTTAGCAGGGTTCAGTTTGAAATAAGCGTTCCGGCTCCGGTTAAAGCTGTACATGTACTTTGTTACGCATTTGACATCAACAGAACTTTAAACAAAACAAAAAAAGTAATGATATAAATGAACAATGAATGAAATGGAATTATTGTTTACGTTCAGTTTACTACACATCATGAAAATGCAGTAGTGCTGCAATGTGTAGACAGAAGAGTCGCCATTTTCATCAGATAAAAAAGCGGTGTATCCAAAGTGTATCCAAAAATATACGTGCATGTATATGTAGTTATGTTGAAAGAGGTTTCGCATTAATTTCCTTTCTTGTATTTTTTTTTGTAAAGGAAAACAATGCGACTTCAGAGTCAAAGAAAATGCTCATCCTTTCCATTTTTAGCTCATTAAAAGTTTCAGATCCGCTTTCGTTCATGTTTTGACAGAAGCCCGTCTTTTGAACTATGCGTCTGATTTATTTTGTAGTTTTTTCAATTCATCTCAGTCAGTAGTAACTTGGAATTAAGACCGCCAATGAATGTAAAAAAATTTAGTACTGATACGGATGAATGGGATAAAGTTTGAAATATAATGTTTATGATGCAACTGTGTTCTGTGGAGATGAACCGCCAACTGCTCTAAAGTAATAGATACTTACTATAACTTAAATTTTTGATTACTCATTTGTACTGCCAACTTAACTTTCAATTAAACACAAAACAAGTAGCAAATTATATAAACAGTATTGCGTAAGTTCTTGAAAATTCCATTTAACCGTTTCTTTTTAAATTACAAAATTGAATTTAAAAATATAATTATATCAATAATCACGTTTATAGCAAGCTGTTTTATTCGTCTTTAAAATCATAATATGCACTCGTTTCTACAAAACTATAAAGTCTTTTGCTATTTTTGTTTCTTTTCATGTTAAAAGTTTCCACGCCTTCGTAAAATGCAAAAGTACTTTTGGAGCAATATATGCATATCAATTGAATTAAAACATGAACGCTTTTCTCTGTCCTTATATGAATCTGAATAAGAGATTTATGTGCTGGATGTCCTTACTTTCATTAGTTTAATTGATGCACACTTTCATAGATTACCTATTTTCATCGTTGATGAACTCATATATAGTACGCTATATATGCTATATATATATGCATTGTATTTTTTGAAGTATCAATGTCAATCATATGTAAATTTTGGTTAATGAAATGACAAAGACTACTTTTATTTTGACCTTGCAACATATTGCCTATACACATCCTTTAATTTTACTTCCTATTATGTCATTTCTCATAATCATCTTTCCTGTCATATACATTTGCTTTTACCGAACAAGAACTAAATAAACTGTTCAAAATCTAGTTGTCACACTTTGCCCCTTGCTATGTAAGATGAACTTTCACCGACTATCAACCAAAACATTTATTATGTTAACGGATGTTATGTGACCTGTCTTTTCAAAATGGTCAAATAGATTTCTGTTTGATTACACTAAAATGCATTAGATTTCAAATTCAAAGTTTTTATTTATGAAATAACAACAACAACAAGCCAGCAATACACGTGCGTACAGGCTGAAAATATGAAACTATACTTATTTTTTCAACAGGCTACTTCTTCAAGTTTCAAGGAAACTCGTTAACATAAATATTTGCTAGAAATTCATTACAACAGCAAAAATAAACTTGGTATTTAAGCTGTTTAAGTAAATTGTATAATTCCACTTTATTTGAGGATTTTCTCCATTTTTCTGTGATTCTTTTGTAGGATGAAAGCCTAAGTTATACATATGCTGAATGACATGACTTCATATTATTTTGTAAAATGAAAAAGAAACTAATCAGGCAAACGTTAAAAACACTATAATAATATGATATAGTTTGTACTACAAATTTGTTATTTTTGTCTTGTGATGACTATTTTGTCATATTCATTGTCCTTGAGCCAACCATGCGTAAAAGTGAAATAAAATAGGGAGTAATGAGTAATAACATTATGAAGTTTCTTGATGCGGAAAAGCAAGGATTTATTCCACTTCCTTTCACTTGAAGCGCAGCAGTTACTATATATATACGACTTGTTTAGAATGAATTGTTGGAGGCACAACTCAGCAATCTTACAAGGGCTCACTGAAAGCCTAACATAACTTTTAGGGATTTTCCCTTTGTAACATGTAGCATATGTATCTCACTTCTTATATTTTACGTATTGAATTCCTCTTTAAGTTTTAGTTTTTTTTCTCTCTTTTTGAACAGTCGTATTTTCCCATTTCATTGAAACTTCTTGTCTTTCAACACCGGGATTTCTTCTTGTACAACCTATACTTACAAAGAGATAAAGTCTCTTAAGTTACTTTACTGCATTTTCACATATTATATGATTATGTGGTATTTGGATGCGTGGGTTGTCACTTGAAAAAAATTTTGTTCAGAAAAAGTATAATGTTTTCCCAAGAATTGCCAATAGTTTTGCTTTGTACATAATAGTCTTCAATTCAAGTAGCATTTGCCAATTTAGGAAAAGTATGACTTGTATACGCGGTGATCCTTTTTTCTATTCGAATTTGTACTAACTCTAATAAGTAAATTTGGGATTTTATGAAGAAAGTTTGTGACCGAATTGTGCAAAGGTCAACTATTATGATACGTTCACTGTATAGATGAGCTAAAAAATTGGTCTTATATAAATCATCTTTGTTATGTAACAGCAAAATTATTATTATTTGACCACATTAAATTATTTTATGTAACGGCAGGTATGCCTAGAATATTTTAATGAACCAGTTGAAAAGTAAAAGATTGTTCAAAGAAAGGTTTAAATTGCTTATTTTGTAAGTCTTTTGGTCGAATATCGTTTCACAATTTTAATGGTTTCTTGTATAACTTTAAACGTCAAAAGTCAAGTTATGTGCTTTCACTGATTTGACAACGGAAATGCAAACAAACCCACATTTGACATTCAGCAATAAATTAAATAAGTAAAAGGCCATGCCCAAAGTCATGATCATGTTCACCCTCAGGACGAAATTGGAGGTGACTGAAATTTTAATGGCTGAGTGAAAGTTGTTATTTGAGAAGAATGGAGAAGTTGTTTAACTAACTAAGCTGTTATGTGGAGAATTTCATACTTTCACTAATGGCCAAATTTCTTATCTAAACCGTTAAATTTCACGTAATACAGAATGACGTTGTTTGCTTTCATTATTTTATACCTTGAAAAGAAATAAAATACAAAAAGATCATTTCACTGATTGGAAATGAGAGCACACAAAGAGGGCATTTTTTATTCCAATTTTTTTGCGGTTCTGTCAATAAGTGAGATGAATGATATAACTCTGGCTAAATACACACATAAATAAACGTGACTTGACTCTACTCACGTTATCAGTATCACTTTCCACACGTATGCGAGAAGGTCAAAAGTAATTTTCCGTTTGCTGACCATCATTTTATGTAAAGAATGTAATCGGATCTGAAGGAAAGTAAAGAGAAAGCTGAAGTTTGCTTCCAGCATCATTACTTTCACTAGTTCCTGGTGAAAGTTTCCAATAAACACTGCATCAAAAATCACGACATTAGTCATGCATGAGAGCCCCAGTCTTATGTAAAAATCCCCAAAAAATGAACGTTTTCTTTTTTCATGGCTAGAAAACAAGAGGGAAGAAAATGGGATGATGTTTTATGGGCCAAGGCCGATAAGGCCATGCAGGCTTCATGATCATACAAGGATGATGTATCCTCACATGCACGAAATGAATTCAAAATGTGAGAATGAATCAATGATTAGTTCGATATTTATCCATGATCACCTTGTGTCATAGCCGTTCGGATGTAAAAATATGCCAATGCATATTCATCATCATATTGATTTAGTTACAACATGAGAATAACGTCATCCCTAATCTTCTGATAAAGAATAATTTATGAAAATAGCCAAGATTCAAATTATTTTGAACTTTTCATGTACCTAATATCGTATTGTAAAAGGAATTTAAAACCCTAAGATTACCGCGAATGCTAAGTTTTAATTGGAAATGGAATGGCCCCATTATACTGTATTGTGGTTTATTTGATTAATCAAGAAAGTGCTGAGTTGTATAACAGTTTCTTCCAAGAATTAAATTGATAAACGAAAAGGTCATATCAGATATTCAATATGAATAGCTGTTTGTGAGGTTGATAGTCTATAAAACATTTCCATCCTGTCCTCCTTCTCGAGCACGTACATACGCTTACGTAAATACGTTACAGTGACTCCATGCTGAGCTGACATTATTTTATCACATGTAAGTATTTTTATCCTTCAATTTACCATTAGCAGCAAAGCAAGGCATCATCCAATCCAAAAGATTTCTTTTTTATATTTTATGATTACCTATAATAATATAATATTATATAGGCATATATTTTAATCCTAATTCTCTCAGAGCTTCCTCCACAGCATCATTACAAAAAACACTTTAAGCACAACGTTTTCTCTTCTACGAACGCTATTATTATGCCCAGTTTAGTTCCATTCCAAGTAGGTTTACATTTACAACTTTTCCTTACACACACAGCGTCAACTCTACGCTTCTACGACACACGCTTCTCAATGTCGTAACCTTATTCGTTATCGTCCTGACTCTCTTTACTACTTTACTATTAAATACTACTACAAACCACTCCAAAATACTATAGCCCCTTGTGTTCCTTCTCTGCAAAGGAAGAAAATGGACTCGCTGAATTCCCGAACCGAGTCCATCCGGGTCCGACTTCCGACAGTAGTCCCTCCTCACCACCGCCTCCTCCTTCTCGCGCTTCTTCTTCTTTTTCTCTCTTTCCATTTATTTTACTTCTTGTAATACCGCTACCTCTATTATATTTCATGCTTTAAAAGACACACGCGCGCGTGTAAGCAATATTTTTTTAGTTGGAAAATCTCTTGTGAAAAAAAAAACCAAACTGCTGCGTAGTATTTTCTCTTGTCTCTCATACAGTCATACAATCTCAAAAAAAATGGTGCAGCATACTACACAAAGCACATATATAAATGTGCCTTTTACTTTACACGTTCTGCCTAGCTGCTCTCTGTATTTTACGCTGAAATAAAAAAAAATATTCTAGCTTGCATCATCATCATCATCATCCTGGCTTTTAGTACAATTTTCACGAGGAGCAAAGGAGAAAGGGGATGGAGAAGTTTATGAACGCATTCGCAATGCTCCATCATTGATCCACCCCGTGTGAGAGAGATGAATGAACGTAGTACAAGTTGTAGTAGAAGAGTAGTTAAGTCAAAGTTGTAGTAGTAAAAAGAGAAAAAAAATGTTGTAGGGCCGCTGCTGCGCTAAAGAAGAACATGTAAAAGTATATAGGTTTTATGGTTGATGTGCTGGCGTGTGTGTATGAAAATAATGGCGAGATTTGGACTCGCTGATGATATTATATGTACGTTTTACGTATTAAATAGTAAACAAGAATAATATCAACTTGTACTTTTTTAGATTTCTCATAGTGGTCGTAGTAAAGAGTTGTAACCAGTAACGTTGATAATATATGCTTAAGTAGTAAGTAGTCTATATAGTGGAAACGGATTTACGGATGCAACGTAAAAAAATATATAAATGTCTTATAATCTGGGAGGTTCCAATGTGTTCTTTTTTTTTGAAAAACACTGCATGTCACTCTTTTAAATTGTAAGTAAAAAAGAGTTTCGCAATGCTGGTCTCTGGTCTTCTTAACATTCCTTTTCTTCTTGTAACAAGCAGTGATAATTCTGCTAATGATGATGGTGAAGATGATAATATTTGTGATGCTTGCTGTTTGCAAATACTTTGTAAAGTAATCTAACCGTACATATATTTATCGTAGCCCGTCTCATAATACGCATGGTTTTTCCTTTCAAATAAAATAAGACGTAGTGGTATACTAAGTTCTTTTAGAGTTTTCTTGAATCGTTTGGGCTTTTAATATTATAAAAAAATATTAGTGATCGTTTTACTTTAAAATTTTCTTGATGTATAAGCGTCTTTTTATATGTACCTGTATATAAATTTCTTTCATAAATAGTCGTTCTACCTCGTTTTTAAAAAATCCTCCTGATGCCTATTAGAAGCACTGATAGTTGAGAAAGCGTCATTTTACCTTAAATCAACAATAGTAAATTAATATTTAATGTTGCAGAGTTTCTTTCCTGATCCAAGAATTTTCTCAACCGATTTAATTTTTTCTGTAGCAATTAAAGATCATTTCTAAACATGACATGTGTGAAGAAAGTTATTTTCATACTTTTCACATTTTCAGGTAAATCCCAAAAGAATGGTTTGGAAACGTTATTTCGATTTTTTGAAGCCAATTTATCTGTTAGGATTTTAGTTATAAATATTTCTCGCTGCATAGTATTTCTTTGTATGTTTCCGTCTATATATCCCAAACAATTTTAAATTTTTTAAGCATTCAAATGAACAGTTTCAATTTTTATGTAAAGCAATTTAAATATTTGTATTTTTAAATCTTCGTTTTTTTTTCAAAGCGATGAACTTGATTCGCTTTTACATGAACGCTTTAACATGACTCAGTCGTGTCACATTCATGGTGATTATTATTACCTATCCGAGTCGCAGCTGGATTTCTTTCTGGTCATCTTATAAATACTTTTTCACTATATGCCTACTAGTCAGTACATTTGTATCTTTAGCGTGCATCGTGCAAACAGAAGGACCATAGTCCAAAATGTCTATTTATATAAACATGACTTTAAAAGAGATTAGAATATAATATTTATTGTGGTATTCATCAACCAATTTTATATACTATTATTGTTATTGGTAGTTACATATATATTCATTGAGTAAAAAATTCGTATAATTTTATACTTTACAAAGTGATCTTACAAACGCAACAGTGGCAGGCAGATGCTCCTTGTTTCGTGCCGCAACCCCACAAAAAAAAGTTCCATAGTGGGATATTATTGTTGTTTTTACACAATCGAGCCGGGTACATATATAGACTACAACAAAATTTTCAGAGATTCTTTTTACTAGACAAAATTTTGTGGATAATATGTATATGCACAGAATTATAGAATTTGGTTTGGTTTTTATCAGCTGGAATAGATGTGTAAAAAGATGTGGAGTGGCTTGGCTTGGCGGCTGGATATTATGGAAATACATCTGTGCTTGGCCATAAAAAAAGCGTTAAGTATTATGTTGAAAACGTGAAAAGCTAAAAATGAGAAGGCAGCCGTAGAAGAGCCGAAGCCGAGGTTATGTTATGTTGTTGTAAATGTCTTTTTAGTGAAATGAATATGCAGTTGTCTGTAACTTACTCAAGTATGTGGCATTTTTTGTTAATCCATTAAGGGGAACATATAACGCGATCTTCAAAAGTAGATGCACGGTGCGCGGAGTCTGCCTCTATTTCTTTTTACGATCTACCTATTTTTACACACAAAATATTTAAGTAACAAGTAATTTTTAAGAAAACTTAAAATTATTACCAAAAAAAATATTGCATAGATGCATAGAAATTCTGTTTACTCAAACGCATCTGTCCTTTAATTCCTTTATAAAGGATCAGGTAGGCGATATTTTAGGGAATAATTTCTTAAATATTTTATTTGACAAAATTTTGTAATTTGAATATCGAATATTATGTATTTTGATCAAACTGATATTTCGTTTAAACATTATGATTATTTTAAGCTTTATAAAGGAAATTATATAGGTACTATATTCCCCAAAAATTTTCTTTGTTCATGCACTGCAAATCACGGCAGCTTGATCATCATCCTCCTGTTTTCTCACAAAAAATATAGTGTGATTCCATCCATAATAAACCATATTATACCATACCATTATCAAGCATTCTATAGGTGACTTTGTGAATTGTTGTGGAGCTGGAGCTCCTACTAAAGCTGTCATGTGATGTGATGAGCAAGTTCGTAGTATGTTCAGTCGACTTTAGTCCTGGTACTACCTACGCAGTATATTTTGGACAAAAGTCCTTGTTTTGAGGTGTAAGTTCGTCATCAAGGAACAAGTACTGCAAAAGAAGCACATATACATATTTTAATACCAGAAATATATACAGATATATAGATGCGTTAAAACCCAAAATAAATATAACATATAATAGAGCTCAAGTATAGTAGCAGCGCACTTAGAACGCTCAAGCGTATAAACATAAACAGCATATTATTATTATTATTATGTAGGCATACATTGAAATATTGCATGTGCCTTTTATCTGAGCGGTAACATAAAATGCTTATAGGTATCCTACTTAAAATAAGAAGAAGAAGAAGAAACAGAGTATAGGAATGTGTTTGAATCTATCGCCATGCGCCACTATACATGTTCTCCATACAGTAAGTTATTTTATAGTAATCTTCTTCGCGTGGTATGTATACCTACCTAGTAAGCTTGTATGTTGAATGTGCAGATTGTAAAGAGTTGTGAAAAGCCACAAACGACCAAAAAAGCTCTACGTATCTCATCACTACTATCACATCGTTCAGGGTCAAGCCATTGTCCTCGTAGAAGGATACAAACATTTTTATCCCAATCACGTTACTATTATCATATCATCATCATATACTTTTACTTCTTCTTACAACAACTACATGTTATACAGGAATGGGAATAGGAATAGCTCGCCACCTATCTTTTTCTCCGGCAATGCTGGTGTATTTGCAAAAATATTATATATTGCGATATATATATTGCTTTGCTGGTTGTTGAGTGGTGATCTTGATGTGATGAAAGTGTATCTAAATCGTTTTTAAATGAATGGGTAAATTAGGCGGAATAGATTTAAAATCAGAAATGTGAAGGTCACTTATGTTTATTTATCAAAAAATGTGAATTTTTTGGCTAGTTGGTGTAGGTAGATGGTGATTGACTACTGTGATGAAAAATGTGTAGGTAATCTTATTCCGTCTGGCTTATTTTTTTATGAATGTACTGTTCAAATGAAGAAAATTGCTAATTTGAGTGAGCGATATATTTAGACAGATGAAGATTTAGACAGTTTATTGATGAACATATTATTGGATTTTATTTTAGAAACTGGTAGCAAAATGTAATTTTCCTTTTAGAATATAAGTACCTCTATACCAAATTAAATGTATGTATTTTAACAAGTGATCATTTCTTTTATTGCTTCCTGTTGACATTGTGCACATAAAACGTTTGAAACTATTAACGGTTTAATGTAATTTCAAACGAATTTTCCATCAGAATTATTTTTTCCTTTTGATCTATTGGACTATTCCCACATAGGACTGCGGGAATAGTCTAATAGCTTAGATAACTTGAAAATACGTACTTGAACATGCAGTTTTACTTAGCCCCATCTTGATATCTCTTTTAATCTTTAGGAATTCATTTTTTGTACCAAATCAAAATAAACCAGACGATTTCAATACTTCAAACATGCGCATATATAAGGCTACTGTCACAAATTTCAAACTAAAAACTTGACTGACTAAACATTTTGAACTATAAAGAACTTTTGAATAAATAGTTTCCATAAAGCATTTTGACATTAAAGCATCTACAAAGTCAAACGACTACAACTTTCATTAAATATGGCGAAATATCATAACAATAACTATAATTTGTGACCAGTGAGTATTCTATCCATTTTCTTCCATTTAGGGACATAGGATAGCCATGAGTATTAAGTACACCATTTATAACGATACTATTGGTATAGTAAACCTGACAGTATTCACCGAGGTTGCAGCATAAATTAAACTAATTTTTACCCGTTGCCTTTTCCAGTAGTTGAAAAAGGATGGTGGATGGTGTCTTTTGTGCTTTAAAAATATTTTGCTTTCATAAATCTGTTTCCATAATTTAAGTATAATCACTTTAAACATTCTCAGATGAAGTGGCACAAAAAGAAGTTCATGTTCACGCAATGAAGCAGTGACATTTTTCTTTAGTATGTAGTGTTCTTCCTCCGATTGTTGGCCTTAAAATCTATATATTAGCCCATCTAGTTGATAAAGG
>JAQFYG010001030.1:0-21871 GCA_034694325.1 Entomobrya corticalis
GTGAAAACTAAACTATACAAAAAATCTAAATACCGAAGGACGGGAATTATTTCATAATTAAGACATACCAAGCCCAAATTTTTTTAAACCGTACTATTTTTACTAATTATACACCATCTTAGAATCCCTGCATCTCCATAGAGGTCAAACAATACCAAAAGTCTACATAATCTATGTGCGACGTCGAAATTTGACAGCTTCGAACTTTTTTATGATTGTTCTATCAATGTTTATTCTAATAGGTTGTCAAAAATAGAAACAAGTAACAATGTGATGACTAATTTCATGATTTTAATTTAATGAAAATGCATTTATTTGATCGAACACGTTCCTTGTACATCAAGCTGCTTTAATAGAATGGTAAACGGAGTGCTTTAAATTTCTTTAAAATTGAGAGGTTTTTAGCTAATTTTGACAATTTATTTGAATATAAATAAGCGTGGGTATATTTAGTTATTTACTGCTAAGCTAAATTAACTTTCTTCAATGCGCCTGTCATTTAAATGAGCTTTTAAATCATGACTCAGTCCTATCGTTGCATGTTGCATAAAGTTGATTTAAACACAAATGGAAACTAATTAGAATTTACAGTTTGCATATAATATAACTGCTACTCTTGTACACCGTTCAAACACACTTTAGTAGTTTTTGAGGATGGTGAAGAAGAAAGATTGTAGGGTTGTAGTCGTTGGGATGCTGGCAAATAATCAAGAAACCAAGAACAAACTCATTTCATTAATAGTTTTCTACCGTTTGAAAAGAGTTCTTCAAAATGAAAAACAAATATATTTGAACGCAAAAAAATTACAGTTTACGTAAATACACTTGTTTATGATACATCTTGTTTTTTTGATAATGTTCATGGTAACCTTTAACGTATTTTGAAATGTTTTGTAAGTAAAATATACTTCTAATCTCGTTCTTATTTCTTGTTTTAGAAAAGTATGAAGCTTCAGTTAAGCTGTTTGTCCAAAAAAATTTTTTGCAACTACATTTGCAGCAATTTCCTCCGCATTTAGATGCCACAATTTTTCTAAAAGTGTCATGTCATGTCGTTAACGAGAGAATTGAAAAATAAGTTAAATGAGTTTGCTAATGAACTTAGCTTAATTAAAACTTAATTTTGTGTTATAAAATATCATGATAGTCAAATATGTAAGTTAGTCTTTAAAATACTGAAAATAAATAGTTGGAATATTTGACGTATTATTCTTTATTCTGAATATTTGTCTTGATAATTATTTGTCAATCGTCATGTACGCAAACGTAAAAAGTATATCTGTTAGTCATTTTGTATTCTGTCCATTATTAACGAAGTCTATATAAACCGAGCCGCACTGAATGCTCTTTGTCTGTCTCTTTCAGTTTGTCTCTCAAAGTGCTGTTGGCCAGCTAGTGGTCATCGCTGGAGCATGCAGTATGGAGCAGTCCATATGCTAAATCCTGTAAAGCGTTTGCTAGAGAGTAAGCGTCACTATCTGGAACTTCTCTGTTTTGTCCTCGCCATAATTTCTGTACTGGATCTCTGCTACAATAATGTGCTGGTTAAGAAGATGATGATGGTAGTTGATGTTCCTAAATTAATATGTCCATTAGAATAAACATAACCTGATATAGTCTACCATATTTGAACCTAGTATCTGGATATTTCATTTCAATTGAAATGGTTTCTTTGATTCTCATGGAAACGAAATACAAACACATAAGCTATTATCCTAATTGTAAGCATATGAACCTTCATACTTACAATCTTATGGTTTATTGATAAAAATGTAAAAATTACCGTATTTGACATAGTGCTAAAATATAGACCTATTTTGATGTAATTTTGTCTTGAAACTAGCTAATACAAATTTAATTTTGTTTGATTTTGTTATTAAGTTGATGAAGTTTCCACTGATTATCTCATCTGGCGGTTCGCTGATTTTGACAACCGTGCGATATGTACCTGGACGACGCAAAAATGTAGCATACATACTTATCAAGTACAGGTTTTGTTGACTTTTAAAGTTTTATTGCCATTTAAAAAAACAATTCCTATATATTTGTTATTATTAAATAACACAAAAAACAACTGTAATCTTGAACGACTCAACAACTCGAAAGATAAATTAATATTCAACATTAGATGAGAGTGTTTACACTGTAGGGATCCATGAACAACAGCACTTTTTACTCGAATGTGGAAACTATCGATCGAATTAAGTTGCTTACAAACTTGTAAACGTTTATTTCCGATCAAAGTAATAAATGTCGAGCAAGATCTCATCCAAGGGATTATTTGCAAAATAAGTTTGCAAGGTCTAAACAATTTTACTAGGAATTTAAATTGTATTTTCTATTTTAATAAAAACAAAACGATATAAAAAATATGAGTTCAACGTGGTTCGACTAGATCGATAAAATCATATAATTGTTTGATTATCAAGTTTTTGTGTCTACAAATTCTATCTGGCTAGCCAGTAGGAAATATTAAGTATTTACAAAAATAACAATGTTTTTTCCATGGTTAAATTATATTTGGTGTTGATTTTTACAAAACAAGCGGAATGAGCTAATAATTTCATGTTTTTGAGTCAAAAGGAAAAAATGCGATGCCTGCTACAAATATATATTTTTGTCCCTATTTTCACAAGGAACGTGGGACGAAGATTAGCTTTACGCCGTTATTGATATAATATGCAGCTTCTAGTTTATTAATTGTCGCAGTAATACCAAAAACAAAACAATGCAGGTTAAGTATATGAATTTTATAGTGTCATGTGAATTTATAATAAAATTTCTGATACAAGTTTGTTCTATTAAGAAATATTTACAACAAAAGCTTGATTTATGTGTTTCTTTTTAAATTTGTTTGTAGCAGGGGCACAGTCTACTTCTACCATATACCACAATATGCTTAATAATGAAGTTAAAAACGCTTAACACAATCAACAAAGAATGAAATAGTTTTTGTAATATTCCCAATAGCTTCGCAAATTTTAAATACAGTTTTTGCAGTTCGAAAATTTTTCTTGGCTGATAAACCAAAAGAGCACAATCGGAGGCCTACTTATTACAATAGGTTAAGTTTAAGGCCTGACTCTCTTACTTTATCTGTTTTGTTCTGTGATAGTGTTTTCTTCTAAACCATATGCTGTATCTTTGTTGTATATAAATCACTTAAACCTACAATTTACTTATGACGGCATGAAAATGTTTTAAAATCGTTGGTTGAGGTGGACGTTGGTAGGAGTACATATGGCTTCAATCAGCAGGAATGTGATGTTAAAAGAAAGAAGTTTGAACGCAAAAAATGTACCCAAAACATACTGCTACTTATATTGAACTATATTTAAATTAAATTTATAGTTGAAAAATCGCTAACTCATTCAGTTTTGTGAAAGCACACTGACAAAATAGTTGAGTAACCGCTTAACATGTTCATGTTTACTTAAAATATTAAATCGGCATTCTGTCTTAGACGCTTATTTTAAAAACTACGACTGTTAAAGATCATAGATTAACTATTTTTCATTAAAATTCCATTACATCTACAATTTGTTACGTTTGGAATATAAATGTTTCTTTACAGAAAAGTGCCTACTTTAAGAAACAGCAAGTCTGTCCGAATGGAGTGCCGGTCTGGCTTTAGGAAAAATCTGATTAAAATTAAACGAAATTTAGTAGAAAACAAAAATAATGCTGCGTCCTTCTCATTACTTTATTGTTTACAGATTTTTGAAAAATTATTATTATCAATATCTGGACAATTTAAATTTTGGCACAATATGCAACTCACTTAATACAAGTTTGTGCTATTAAGGAGCTATGTCGATTTAAAGATAAGTCTCGGTTAGTAAATTAAATGGTTACATTGTTTTGTTACAGCAATATAGCAGAAATGCATACGAAAGGGTGTACGTAGTTTAGTACGCTTTCAAAAGTCCCTTTGATAATGAAATTTTTTATTGTTTTTTACAGTGGTCTAGTAATTTACAACCTTACCATCTATTGCGTAAGACAACAATAAAACAACTGCACATAAACGTTATGGCATCAAACTATGTAAAACTAAATTCGTGAAAACATCCATTAAATAATTCTATAATGTGCAGAATTTTATTAAAAATAAAATATTAGTAAAACTTGATTAAAAATAAAATGTTAGGAAAAATTTATTAAAAATAAAATGTTGATAAATATTTATTAAAAATTTAATTTTAGAAAAATGCTCATCTGTAAAAATTGTAAATTAATATTTTTATTTTTCCCACATTTTTATTACAAAACATGGAAAAAAATCAAAATTCATTTCAATATTAGCTTAATATTATTAAACTACATATTCTTTTCATTTAGTACATGGAGCCATATGATACAGATTTGAAGTGAACATTTTGGGCCTGTTTTGCTGAACCAATTTTCATTTTATCACTTAGTATGCCAACCACAGCTATTTAAAATTTAAAATTTAATCTTTGCTCATATACAGTGTGAATAAGAAGTGCAACCCTGATCTGGCGTCAAACCTCACCAAAAAGTTTGAGAAAATGCAAAGGGAAAGATATGTTTTTAGCAAGCAAGCAATCTTAAATTTTTGCTTTTGATCCTAAAACAACCAAACGTGAAATGTAGTCAGAATGGAACATAATATATTATTGGCTATGGGAACAAAACTTCTTACGTCAGTAGAAGATCCAAAGTTTGTCTGCTCAGAC
Organism: Entomobrya corticalis; assembly: GCA_034694325.1. Lineage (NCBI taxonomy): Eukaryota > Metazoa > Arthropoda > Collembola > Entomobryomorpha > Entomobryidae > Entomobrya > Entomobrya corticalis. The sequence goes on from JAQFYG010001030.1 coordinate 4,701, forward strand.
CAAAAACAGATTGTTTCCATCCAAGTTTTGACTTAACAATTGAATTTTTAATTGTACCTTCTGCCTAAACAAATCCAAAGAGAATTATTTGGGTTATTGTTATGAAAAAGGAGTATTTTATAGTAAAAATACTTGTTGAAAATTTGGTATGTCACTAGTCAGTGGTGGTGCCAATCAGATATGTAAAGTCAAATGTCTAGTGGTGGTTTTAGTCCACCAAGATGTGCACCTTTTAATTGTAAATTAGAGTACACAGTTGTAAATTGTACCTGTGTACACTATAAGTTAGTAGTTAAGGAAATGATTTGTTTATTATGCGTTCCGTTGACGCCGTCGGAAAATTGGAGGAAAATCAACGAGTATAAAAGGAACGTCGTCGTCAGCGGTCAGTGTCAGTCGTAATTTTTAGGAGTCATTCGTAATTCTCAGGATTAGTCGATAAGTTCAAGTCATTTATAATTAGATGTTGTCAATAAAGTGCATTTTCTGTTGAAATAAGTGTCTTTCGTATTAGTCGTCATTTTTAAGTTACATAGGCAGTAATTAACGGCAAATAAGAACTGGAAGTCATTTTCACTGGCTATAATTCGTTTGTAGTCAGTTTATTGTCGAGTCGCAACATAGTTATACTTGAGCGCAAAACATGCTCAGACCAAAAACAGATTGCTTCCATCCAAGTTTTGACTTAACAATTGAATTTATAATTGTACCTTCTGCCTGAACAAATCCAAAGACAATTATTTGGGTTATTGTTTTATATTAAAAACAACATATGAGATACTATTGTGAGCATGAGGTCAAAGAGATTTGAATAGATCACTAAAAGTATTGGTTAATTAAAAGAGCTCGAAGCCAATCAAGTTTTACTCTGTCTGCAATTAATTTCCAGCTAGCTAGTAATGTAATAATGCTTAATAAATAGTCATTGTTTTTTGTGTGGCCAGTTCATAAGCAATCGTGTTTTTACAGGTAGCAAGGAATAAAATAATGATTGCTTCTATATTTTTATCTTATCATATATTTTAATTAAAATTTAGCAAACAAATCGAAAATTCTAGTTTACATTTACAAAAATGTTGCATTGTACGTATTTTAAAATTTAATATATCAAAGAATTCGTGGGAAAATCTGGTGACGTTTTTTGAAGGCCTAGAAGCAAACGAATCAAACAATTGATCATTTTTAAAAAATGCAGTTTTTGTTAAATTAGTTAAATTTTGAATAAATGACAATTTAATAAATTTTATTGATTGAGACCACCTTACGCATAAAAACTTGAATTTTGGCGTATGGCTTACAAAATCATGGTTGAAAAAATAATTTTAAAAATAAATGAGGTTCGCTGAGGAGAATACCGGTAACGGCCGATACTGCCCAAAAGTGGAACCAAAAACATTGTCCCACTCCATTGGTGTCTTTGGAAGCGCAGCAGATCACTCCAAAATTCTCTTCAGAAGAAAAGAAAATTTGCACATGGACATGTATTAAACTATTCATTTGAAAAACCCCACACATAGAGTGCATAGAAAACGTAACGTTAAAAAATCAAGCCTATTTTTTAAATAAATTATATTTCTGATATCCTTCTTTGTATATTATGCAAACATTTGAATTTGACATTCATAGTTTTTCATTATCTTTGCGTAATATAAATGCGACAGCTTACCTGGTCCACTCGCCACTCGTTTGTAGCACTCACAATAATTCTAAATGGCGTTGAAATGAAACGTTTGCCATGTAGCATGGCATATATTGAACACAAATTGTCAATTTGCTTAGTTTACATAAAAGTTATGCTACAATTGATTTACTAGGTTCAATGAATATCAAAAACGAAATTCCCAGTTGTCAATTACACTTCCAAAAATAACTATGCTCGTGCCGCCTAATTAATCACTTACTATTGCTGTAACTCATCTATTCAAAAAGTGGCGCTTCAATAAGAAATTTATGTGATTATTGAATATGGTTAGCAATTTACTTAATTTAATTTTTTCCTACGATGAGATGGTTACCCTAGATCTAATTTTTATACAATCGTGAGATTATCAGTGAGTAAAAATTTAATATCATCTAAAGCTATTAAGTCTAAAGCAATTATCATGGATAGATTTTTGTCTTTTTCAAGATGTAACAGGTATTGCAATGATGATTTATGTTGGGTCAGTAGATATAAATTTCGTTTTGATGGCAGAGAGCGATGATAATCGTGTGTGCTTGATCTACAACTTACGCAATAGAAAAGTGAAACCAACACATTTATTTATTAAAATTATGGAAAAACAAGATAAAAGTTATCATATTTATTACAAGTATGTGAAAAGATCGCTACATCCAAACAGTTAATTGCTATATCTCAAACATTAAACTTTTATCAAATAAAATTATTTTGATAGATCATCTTTATAAAAAACCAAATCATTGATTACATGTTCGTTCAACTTTATTTTTGTAATATTTCCGGTAATATAAGGTTAATAGATTTACGCCTACATTATTTTCTCCTCGTTACGTTTAATATCGATTTCTTGAATACATTAAATAATCAGATAATTTTATTCAGTGTGCTTAAAATGTAGTGTCATCGCGACGTCACCTTTAACTGCCTACAACTATAACTAAAGCATATATTATAGTTATTCGACGAGGAAATAGATGCTGTGGGGATGTGGCAGATAAATGAAGTGTTTAGATGACTAAAAAGTAACAATTTTCTTACAAATGTCAAAAAAAAATAGAAATGGAATTGGCTAGGCGCTTCTTTATATTTAAAAATTATGTTTATTGCAATAGTAGAGTTTTCTCTAGTTGCATGGACGTACACGTTATTTTGCATTTAAGTGTATACTGTATATTGTATATAAATAGTAACACCAGTTACTTTTTTACGATTGCGTACTCCAAAGGTATTTATCTACTTACACTGCCTAAAGTGTTAAACTAAATAACTTCAATGCCTTTCTCATTTAGTTGAAATTAGTAAAACAATGAGAGTTAAGATATTTGTATGTGTATTATTAGTGTTATTTAATGTTATGGTGTACTGCGTATATTGTAATCGTTTTGGTGTTTTATTACATTGTAGCTTGTTACCAGAACAGCCTAACAATAATAAGCAACAATCAAGAATTCATGAAAAAGTTATCTTTAAATGACAAATCTCAACGCCGTCCGTAATTTTGGCGGAAGTGTTATGAAATTCTTCCCCAGCAGATTCCTGAATTGCATTGAAAAGAAGTGGTAAAAATATTACAATTAATGCAAAATACATAACAATATGCTGGCTGATTGGATTTTTTCTATATAACAGTTCCTTCCCAAATTACATAATTTATTATCTAAATTGTACAAGCAAAAGTGCAAAGCATGATAAAAATGTCGCAAACGTTTGATCTCTTTCTATTTTATGACCGGCTACTGTTTAACTTCATTACTCATTCATTTTCCTAATAATAAAGACTATAAAAACAGTTAGGTATCTTTACAGTTTGCAAAGTGTAATGGAAATTTGATATCTCCGCAAATCACACCAATTTTATTGCCTTCACTACCAATGATACTTTATAAACCGCTTTAAATCAATTCTACTCCCAATTGGTTCTGACAAAACAGACAACAGTCTTGCAGAATTTGCGTCCAGATTGTTTATTTCGAGCATGTGTCTCTATCTTGGTTTTCGATTGAAAACAGTTAATATTTATGGGAAACTTAGTGTACTTAATACTTATACTATACTTATTGTATATTTATCAATTCCACACCGACTAGTTTATTGATTGTTGTCTGTTCTGGCAGAGTGAGACCATACACAGTCACCAGTCATCTTATCATCAATATTATCTGCAAGCCACCAATACCTCAAGGCCCTTTTGCTCCTCTTCACATTACATGAAAAGAACCATTTCGGAGTTATCCAATCTGTGGAATATCGGATTACGGTGATGGCGAAGGATAAGCCTCGTTTTTTCAGCCAATCACCGTGTGACAGCAAAGTGGCTTGGGTAATATTAATTGAGTTTTGGTTTACAAGAGCAAAATTTGCTTTTAATGCAAGTTGTTATCTGCACCCAGTCTTAAAAGTGAAATGAGTAGGTTTGTTTGTCTCTGTTAAGTAAAAAATAGACGAATAAGCTTAAGTTGCTGGTTTATTACTGGGAACTTTACTAATAAAAATTAAATATTATTTTGATTGGTGTAGAATAAATTTATTGACCTATTTACTTAATTTTATCCCAAATTTTGCAATTTATTAAACTCGTACATTTTATTAAATTATCATTCCAACATCGCCTCACTATTAACCAGTATTACTGTCCTCAGTATACCTCAAATCCAACAAAGAACCTCATCTTCTGTGATTAATATCCATTACAAGCGCAAAATAAGCTGTAACGGCGTTGACGTTTTAAACATCCTTTTATCATTGAAATGAATGATCATTGTTTTGATCTTAAAAATCAGTGCTACAATGGTTTTGAAGATCAATGTCCCGACTAACTTTTACCAGTAATATTTACGCATCCATCCCCCAAAATTATAATTAATGTTTGTAAGAATAGGCGTTGTAAAATATATTTCCGAGCTCTCCGTTAAATCTCTAATGCTTATTGGCTTTTACTTCTATATAGCTATTGCTTTGCACCATTGTGAATCAAGATACTGCTCATTATTTGATAAAGTTTCTAAATTGCAATCAACTACGTAATAATTTGCCACAAATATACTTTCAGTTGTAATTAGAACAAATAAAAATAAGAAAAATAACTAAAATGTCAATATTATCCTTTATAAATAGATTATTTTAGATATTTAGTCGATATCGTTCATCAAGATGCAGCTTCAACAGCAATATTTATACTGAGAAAGTGGGAGATGATTTAAACTTTTTTATAAAAAACAACGACGCGTAAGGGAAATTAGACAGTCTGCAGTTAATGAATCATCATCTTATTAAAAAAGATCATTGAAACAACGTACTGTCATGTTGAAAAGTAATATTTTAAACAAATGGATGCATCAATAAACGTTGATTTGTAAGCTCCTCAGACACGCTAGTATCCAATATAAATTATATATTGTTTGTTACTTCATATTCATTTAAACAATTTTTGAAAAGCGTTACGTCGTAATAATTTAATTTGAGGTTTCTGCGGTTACTATGCCAGAGAGGTGATTCATGGGTTAGCTTGTTGAGATGATAAACAATTAGTAACAAGAAGTGCCGTAGGTGCTACATTGTGGCTTTTTATAATAGAAAATTGCGTAAATGCATCTTGCAAACAAAACTGACAATGAGATATAAGAATCAAGATGAACTTTCAGTATGTTTATCTTTTTAACTGAATTGCTCTAGAACGTTGTTTGTCGCTACATTTACTTTCCATGCCTTAATTATATTAGTGTAGAATTATAAATTTGTTTTTATTTACCACTTTTAATATATATTTTCCTATAACTTCAATTCCGAAGTTAACGGTAAATTCCTCATTTTCATAAAAAAGATCATCAAATGTGCTGATATTGGTTTAATAAGGTATTAAATTAAAGACAAACTATTATTTAAAAAGAATTTTCGAATATTTAAATAGACGGTTTTGGATTAGTAGAGACCCCTTACAAGCTTGCGGGGATCCTTGCTGGGTATCTTAGAGTCTGGAATCACAAAATTATTCCGGTTTCATTGACACAAAATGGTAGATAAATATGCTGATTTTACTTAACTAGTTTGCTGGTAAAAAAGCTGGTATTTCAATGCCGTCTTTGTTCTTTTAGACGGATTTTGCGTTTGAACCACATCGATCAATCTGTCATCTAATTGTTTGGTACACTACAATGTGATAAAGTAATATGAATAGTAATTGACAGTATCGTGCAGATTAATAAAATGAAGAATACAATATTTCATGCATACATATACGTCTACAAGGTTCAGCATTGGACATTTATTATTTCTGTATTTTGAATTCATCCATTTTGTTTTACAAAAGTTCTGGAGTATTAAAGTTGCATCATAAATTAAATGTTTCAACGAAATTGTTGTGTAAAGTTTGTCCTTTATGAAAGATCTTCAGGAAAGAATCAGTTTGCTGTACCTGTGGCCAAAAAGAAAGTATACTCTACTCTGTCCGCAATATTTGTGAAATAACCTTAATTTGCAATTGTAATTTAAATGTGTTTATGTGTTTTAAATACTTCTGACCTTACGTTGTATTTAATTTTATTGGCTTTGTTTAATTGTAACCACAAAAACATCATCTACAACATATACCTGCTGATTAGAAAAATCGATTTATACTTAAATTATTTAGGATTTTTATGTATTGTAACGTTCATCAGAATCAATTGTTATTCTTCAGTATTTTGGATAGTTTCCACGAGATACATTTGTTTCCAAACGCACAATAGTAAATGACTTTACTCCACAGTCTGATATGGCATAAACCCGGGGTTTTTATAATAAAACCCATGGGTACGGGTTTTAACGGGTAAATTGAGTTTTAATGGGCAATTTAAAATTATTACATGTATATAAATGGAGTCATAGAAAGCGCACCATTTCTTATTTTAAATAATACATTGAAAAAACCTAGTACCCATAAAACCGACTTTTTGAGACCGCTATGTGGGCCCATTAAAAACGGGTTTACCCACATCAATTTTAACTCATGTACCATATCTGTCCACAGCAATTTACTGATTAGTTTTATTTTTCCAGTCTACACCAATCCCATTGCATTAAAATAAGCAAAATAAAATCACTATATTTTCAATACCGTAAAGCCGCTATTATTTGTGAAGTAAGTTCTTTATGGAAGCAAATCTATAGGTCTACTTTATTGCTAATTAAAACATATTGCAGTCACAGTCCTTGACCTGATAGTGAGTATGTCTGCAAAACTATAGAAATTCTGCAAAATAAGCAATAATAAATAAAATATCCAAATTGATTCATCGGAAATGTAGAACATTTCCTGAATCACGAAATTAAAAAGTACACACAGTTTAATGTTTTTATATATAGTTCTAACAAGACAATAAGTACGTATCTTTAAATCGTAATTGAATTAAAAAATTAAAAAAGGACTGTTCTACCAACAACCACGTTTTCCAAAATTCAAAACAATACAACTTGATGAAATCAATGAAACCACTATCAAATCAAGTCCCGAATAAATTAGTGGTAAATTTAATGGCACAATTTGCTTAAAACTGTGGTTTTTTATATTTGAGTTTATCACATCTTATTAAAGAATGCACGTTATCCCCCTGGTAAGTATACTATAAAACGCTCACAGAAAATTAAAGCGGCGTTGAAAATTTTCACTTATTCTTGACATGATGGAAAATCGTTTCATTTTAAAAAACTAATGTAGTAAAAGTAATAAGCACCAAATTAAAACTTGATAACTTAACCAATAATTTAATGTGTCAACCTTTTTGATTGTGTCTTGTATAGCATGGACCTACTTATGTTTCCAGATTTCGGATTAGATTTAAAATGCAAAAATAATTTATTTGAGTTATTTTGTGTTAGAAACGTGGGAAAATATTTTTCAACAAACTTTACGCCTTATCAAGCTCTACAGTTTTAATTGCTAACAGTAGAAATCCAGTCATTGGCAATTAGATTGCTACAGGTAAAATAATAACTATTTATTCAGAAATTTATTATTTATTTCACTACATACATTTCAATCGTGAAACTGGAAAATATCTATATATTTATCAATTGATAGTTTTTTAATTGTTTACAATAAGCAGGTTCGTTAATCTCAACACCGTTCACATTTATCTTAAGCCTGGGTTGAATTTAATGGTAGGAAGATTATGAGCTTCTGCTATGGCGAAAGGAAAAGGAATAAAAAAAACCGCCAAAAGTAGTCATTAATTGTTCTAGGCTTACACTTTTATTATATTTTTTCGCAAAACCGTCAAAATATTTTGATTTTAATAATTGTGTTATAATAATCAGAAATAAAAAAATCTTGGTTTTTGTGATACAAATAAAAACGACCCATGGCTATCTTACAATAAAACATTCAATGGGAATTCAAAATAATAAATATTTTAATATATTTGTATATAAAAAATAGTTAAATCCTCCTGTACCAAAATAATTTGGAAAATTAGAACGCTGCGTTTATTTATTTCGAGCAAGCCGTTCATCGAGACAGAAAATCACATGCACTTTCGAAATTTTTGGCTTTCGTGACATATTAAATGTAAAATCTAGGATCATTATTTTTTTCTTGCGCTTTGTAATCTTCCCTCCTATTGAATTACTGTTGTATTTTTAATCAAAGTAGCTTCATTTACTTATTGTAGAAGACGTACCAACATTTCAACTTACTGATGGAATGACAATACCACAACAAATATATATTTTTAAACGCTCATATATTTTTTTCAGAAACTTTGGCGTTGTTTTTATGTTTGTCTGCGTTTATAAGGACAGCTCTTAGCGTTTTGCTTAAATATAAGTGGTTACGAATTTTTAAATGGTAGGAAGGTTTGTAAATTAATGTTTAAAAATGTCATATAAGTAGAAATTTTATCGTTTACATTAAAAACAAAAAATATACTCTAGAGTCGCAAAATTAGTACTTCTATTGGAGCATATATATTTAATAGATTTTATTTTTACATATTCTATTGTTTTTTTTGTTTATAGATAGCAATGCAGTACATTATTTTTAGCATGCCTGTACAACAATATTTATAGGTTTTTTGAAGCGTCGTGAAACCTTCAAAACAGTTTTCGGCCTATACAAATTATTCACATTTAATGGAATTTAACAAAAATTCTGCACGTATTGTTTTGTTTTGGAGGTTGTTTTCTAGCGTATTCTTCATATATTTTATTCTGTAGTTTTAAAGCACTGCTTTGAAGCAATTCATAAACTAAAACTTCATTTGAAATTTTTTTTAATGCAAATAAGATCCAATACTAGAAATGGAGAATCAAAAAAAAAGAGTTAACAACAATTTTTTCCACTTTAAGAAAATTTTTTTTTAAATTTTGAATTTCTTAAAAACATTTGCAAAGTAAGATAATCACGGGTTGAAAGGTCTGAAATCTTTTAAGCTTTTGTAAAATCGGAACATCCAAAATATGCTAACTAGTTCCCGCAAGAGAGATAGCTGGAATGCTATAAAAGTGCATTATATAGAGCAGTTATTTTTAGTGAACTTTTTATCATAAAAATTATTATTACAAATTATTTGTACTTTTCCCTGATTAACATACTTGTACGTATTTTTCTGTGAAAAATTAGGCTTCTGTTCTGTAGCATGTGTCTCTGAGCTTACGCAACATACGTCACTTTTATTATAATTTTAACTATGTAAACTACAATCAGTTATGTCCGAATTATAATTACTGATAAATTCGTTAATTTTTCTAATTTACTTAACATTGCGACTTTGAACAACTGGAAGTATACTACCTTTGAAGTATTTACACCGATGAAACTGTAGAATTATTTTTTGTTGGCGTAGAGCTTTTCAAGAAGTATTGTAAAGGATTTGTTTGTGCATGTGTCATCAATTTTTTGTTACACCCCACCCGTATTTCAACGAAAAAAACCAATTTAACGAAGAATAAAAGAAATTTAGTTAATGCGGGAACATTGTAAGAACATCCCTTTACGTACATTGTATACCTTATAACATAGAACAACCATAAGTTGTTCAGTTCGTTATCGAATTTGAACACTTGATTTAAAAAATTGACGTCAAGAAGACAATTAATTTTTACTTTTGTGTATTATGGAAGTATTTTTATGCAATATAATCTATTTGATAAATATTCAGTAGCTTAAATTTTCCATTAAATATTACATTAGAGTATCACAGATTCATAACCAGCTCTATGTATAAATTTCAATATTATTTTTTAAACAATTTTTATATAATTTTAGTAGTCATTTAAATAACTTAATCTTGAACTTTTAGTAAGGATATTGCAGTTGCTAAGTTAATGTTCTTTGCCTAAAGTATATAATATGGGCACATTTGCTGTAACTTGTGCTGTAATTATGAAAGATTTGCTTATATGTTACTTGGTATGTTTATATTTAAAACTTTAAAAAATCTCTCAATTTTGGTTTTTAAATGTTTTTTTTTACCAAATGACAAACAGACTTTTGATAATTGTAAAAACTATAAGCTCTACCCGCTTAATGTTAATTTAGTGTTATAATGAACTTTGTAACGATGCTTAATTTAAATCTCCGAAGTTTATCCACTCTTAAATTGTTTTTAAATTTAAATAATGTTTTTCTGCTTTTTTACGTTTGTAGTTCCTCTTTCAGTGTTTGTGCAGATTTAATATAAGTAGAATTGTTCGGTTTTGACTTTATCCTCTATTATTTTGATTTTTATTAGTATGCAATTGTTAATCTTTTGTCTAATTTCAACGTCGGTGATAATAACCATCAACTTTTGAAGGTGCATGTTAAGGAGTAGATTGAAAATACTTCAGCTGTTAAGAGAAAAATGGAAACGCAATAACACAGTAATCGTCAAGAGCCATGGAAATATGACAAGCATATAACTCTGCCTTCATTGTTTTAATTGTCTTTGGATCAATAAAAAAACTAGAGAAGACGATTTAAGTTACAGCTGTAATTCTAAAGTTGAACTTAAGATATAAAAAATAATATCTTAAACATAATGTCAAACTTGCAGTTTGTATCAGATTTTATTTTCTAAATTTTATTATGTGTGAGGTTTGACAGTATGGTTGTACGGAAGGCCCCTTTCAGCATATAAAAGTTGAAGTTGCTTTTCAAGACGGATAAAACTTTTTGTCAATGGAATATAGTCTAAAATAGCATCATTTCATGGATAATTTTCAATGGTTGAGAGATGCAAATCTTTTTATGCAGCAACGATGACGTTAATCTTAAATTAATTAATGAGAAACAATTAATTGATGAGACAACATTAGAAATCACGACAATTTGAATTGGACGAATTAATGTTTTCACATTAACTCTTCCTTAAAAATTATATATATCAACTCCGTTATGTTATTTCTGGAGCAAGCGATAAAATATTTCCACAACAGATAGTCAATTTGTGTTTAAGTCGGCCTTGTGGGAAACAACAAGCAGATAATTGTGATAGATTTAATTTCTTTGTTGGTTGAGTAATCCTTTAAAACTTTGTCCATGTGTGGACCGTAGCCGTATAATTGGCGTTGATTCATTTACGTTTGCTGTGCACATCATATTTTTAAACCAAACAGAGTATTTGTTGGTTTTTAATTTCTAAAATGTATGAATATAAAATTTACTTCTAAATTTTGTTCCTATTTTATTTTCTATTTTACTTGTAATGCATTTGGATGAATTAAACAAATGATTTAGCCTCATAAAAGGACATTTCTTTGAGATTAAAAATAAATAAATGGCAGCACTGATTTATCTGATAAGGAATATTTGCTAATATCTACATAAAACAAAATCTTTACTTGTTTCAACGTCGATTAACTTTAGTTGAAAAGCGTTGTAATGTCCTTACGCGTCATTTATAACTTTTGTGTTATTAGAAATAAAACATATCCACTGAATAAATATACTAGATTATATTTTATTTCTTCATTTAGAAGATTATTTTATAAAAACTTACAGATGAAAGATGCAGTGCTCTAACAATGTTGCTCTGCAGTACTATGATTTCTAACTTAGTGAACCGCACGCCCATTAACATCTGTCTCGTATACGGAATGTTTATTTAGCATGTTGAAAAAATGGAAGGTGTCAAATTCATGTTAAAATAATGCCTTTTTTTTGCATGTAAAGTAATGAGTTGTACATAGATCAAAATTGCCGATCTGATGAACGCCTCAAGCAAAACGCCAATAAATTATAAATTTAGATAAAGTATAAATATCATGGGTGAACGACAGTCCAAAGGAAATTAATATTTACTTGAAATTCTAGTAGAAAAAGTAATATTTACTTGAAGTTCTAGTAGAAAAAGTAATATTTGCTGAAATTGAAGTCGTCATGTTCACGTGACTTTCTATAGTAAAATGGTATTGCATCTTGTTTGTTGTTATTCAACATTTATTTTTTCCCCATTTCAATTTGTTTCATCAATAGCAGTAAGTAAGAGTTTTATATCGTCAGGAACATGCAAAAAAAAGCAAATACTTCTGAATATTTTAATTGTTTTAAAGATGTGAAGATGACTGAATCTGGAGCATAATCAGTAGTTATAGATTTAACAGTACTAATAAAGAGAACCAACAAAATATTTTCAAATGTGGCCTAGAATGGAAAAATTATAAAAAATACTGCCTTTATCAAATTTAAATTTAAATGAATATGACTCATAAGGATTTTTCAAATTTCATGCCAAGGTTTTATTAACATTCGTAAAATCACTAACCTTTCGTGATTGCTTGTAGTTACACTTCACGTCTCAGTAAGGGTTTTCTACTTGAGAATTTATAATATTAACGCATAACTTATAGTTACCTAATGCACTTGACACTGTCATTATTAAGTGCCAGGTACTGTTCAAATCAAAGGAAAATTAAAATTTATTAAAATAATAGAAAATTATAAACTGTCCAATGAATTGTCCCAAGGTTATCTTTCTCTGAATACATAAAGAAAGCAGTTACTTTTAACTGATTTTACTTCTGCACATCTTATTTCATTTTTGAATTCAAATGGTAGCAACCTTACGCTTAACCCTTTTTCAAATATTTTTATTTCTACTTTTACCCCGTCCAATTATTTTTCTGCTGGGATTCTATTTTTCACACCTTAAAAATTAATTAAATTTAAATACAAATGAGATCATATCTTTGTAGACAAAAGAGAAAAAAGTTGACAAATTTTACATTCGAAGAAATGTGTATGACAGACGAAATAGTCATTTTGAGAAATAAATTCTACAAAACGGTGCTACATGATTAGGCTTTCAATGAAAAGGCTAAAACATACAATGTAGTCGTCCAACGAAATTTCCAATATAATATGCGATCGATGAGAGCGTATTAGACGAAACGTCAGGAGACGTCAAAGCCATGTTTGAATGATACATACAATTTCTGCGGTAATTGTAAATAATATGTGAATCATAAACCAACTGCCTTTTAAATCATTATTGTCATGCATCTGCATAATTCTATTAGTTACAATTTTAAATTGAATCACATTAATCATATAAACGTTGTAGCTTCTTCCTATAGTTCTTTTCTCAAAATGTTTAAAAAAGCAAATGTACGAATTGCTAAGAAAGAACATTCGTTGATTTAAGCAGCAAGTGTTTTTGAATTATTTTGAAAAGCTGAACGTCGACAAAATATAATGTGAGTTTAGTTAGAGTCTATTAAACCAAAGATCTGAACATTGGCGAAGTCAAAATTAACATAAAATATTAAAATAAAGTCAAACTTGGGAACAAAGAGAAACCAAATCGGTATTTAATGCGTGGCAGTTGGTAAACCAGAAGTGTGGTATAGTTTAGTGGTAGTAATCCCAAGGAGAAATAGTTCTTTTCGGTAGCCTTCACAATTATAATTAATCAGGAAAATTATGTGTATTGAAGTCATCTTCATTTCTGTGTTTACAAATTTCGTATCGATTTGCCGAAACCAAAGAAAATATAACCACTAATAAATATTTGAAACACATTATCATCAACGTTATAAAAAATTTAAATATTCTAACGTCGCGTCATTTAGCCCGTCATTTAACTGCTTCCTTTAGTCCAACAGATAGTTTTCCGCTGATAGGAGTAGAAATAATAAAATCAAGCAAACCATAAAGCGATTCACCTATACATATTGACAATGCCTGCAATGCCGTTCTTTTATAAATAATGCAAATCCCCACAAACATCTGCTTTCCGACAAACCTTACATGTACCTACGCAAAAAATTGGTTTAAACGGAAAAAACCTGCGAGCCAAAATCATGTATTGTCCTGACACCGTTTAAATACATAATTTAGTTTTCTTGGATGATTATACATCAAAGATGTATTATTTCCCTCGAGTTCCCCTGACATTAAATTTGTTGTAAACGTTCATCAAACACAAGTTGAGCATTAGTTTAATAAACAAATCTGTATTTTAAAATGTTCATTTTTATTGAGCCATTTGTTTAAAGTATGGTCTATAAAATCCTCTATTTGGGAGACATCAAAGACTCTAAGAAAAATCTATTTCAATTCGATTGCTTAAGATTTGCATTTGCCATATTTTTTGACTGTTTTACAGTAACATGTTACATAAAGTACATATTGTTTCCATGTAAGTAGTCATTGTTCATCGTATAAAGTTGAAAAAATTGGTCAATATAATTAATTTATATGTGTGATTATAACATCATCTCGTCTTTTACACATTATATATGTTCTTACCTTTTAATCAAACATCCGCTTTCCTTTGGTTCTTTTTATTTCTCTTGGCAAATTATTCCAAAGATCTATTGCATGATATAATAATGAGGATTTTCCAATTTATTTGTTGGTGCTTGGGACTGTAAAGATGTCATCTTATCTTGAGCTTCTGCTACTTTCCCCACGCCTTTTTATCATTTCAAAACAGTCTGATAAAGATGTAGTTTTCCAAATGATATTGTATAGGAAGTTCAAAGTGTATACCTTCACTCTTTCATGACACAGCAACCAGTTCAATTATTTAATTCTATTCAGTTTTGTGGGTTTTTGTCGTTGTCGAGCTCCGACTACAAGCTTAGCCGTCCGTAGTATTATTTTATTTATTCTTTTCATTTTTGTTGTAAGCAAGTTTCCCCAAACTGGTGGGCAATAGTCCAGTACTGATAATACTAATGAATTGGCAAAAAATATCTTCCATCTGGCTGTGAAGATATTCTTTTGTCGACTCAACATAAACATATTACAGTCGAAGCTCGACGATGAAGACTATATACATAATTGCTTGTACCGGCTTAACAGAGTATTTCTATTTCATGTTTCTCAAAGACGGAAAACACGCAATACATTTATAGTGGCCTCATGAACCAAAAACCTTTGAAAAGATTTAAGCGGCGTGAGGTTGTATAAGTATTGTATTGAGCTATGTAAAAATATTTTATAAATTTTTATTCAAAATTGATACAAACAGTTCTTTAATGCATTACAAAATAGCAGGAAAGTACTCACTTAATTTATCGTTTTTTGAACTTAATAGATTTTTAAAGATTCAAATCGAGAAGATTTTACGAGATCTGTCAAAAAACCGAAATTGGGTGGAAGCGCTGATAACATTTTGTATTTCCTGAAGATAATTAAATATCCATTTTTATTTTTTAGTCGTTTTGTAACCTTACGTATAAGTTATTTTATTTCAAAACTGCACTGAAAGAGTAGTGGGAGTGCTAAGTCTGGCTAAAGAGTGGTAGAAGGAACCATGCATCCACTTTATGTATGAGCCACGGTGATTTCTGTGCAAACGAAAAATTAAATATATAATGCATATTTTAACGCCACCTCAAGTTAGGTACCGTTCTCAATGATTTTTAGTGAAACAGGTCTTCACGATATTATTTCCCGCAAAATTAATTTTTCTTTAGTATGCCCAAAAAAATCGTTGATCTTTTTGATATGATACCCGTGTAATCAAAAATAAAAATGAACCCAAAAAAGGCAATTAAAGATACAAATTGATGAATTTAAATTAATTTAATGTGTAAAGCTTCCAAAACTAAAAACGCATTAAAAGTAAAGTAAACTACATAAAGAACATCAGCAGATTTAAAACACAAAAATATTAGAAAGGCCAAACGCCGGAAAAATGCCATTTCATTATTTATTGTTAGTAATATAAACAAACAAAGTGAATACAATCGTTATCTTATGTTGAAAATTTGCTGGACTAAATTTCCCCCCCCCCATATCAATACAGAGAAAGGATGTCAATTTGCTTTCTAAGTTGGTCTGCAATTATGCGGTCTTTACGGTTATAATAAATAACTAAAAACAGCCAAGCTTTTAGCCAACAATACATTTTTATAACTGAACTCTTAAAAATTGGGACATCAACCGTATACAACTCGTTTAGAGAAATTTAAAAACAGGAACTGGAACTGGTGTCTCCCATTGAAACAACAATGAATGCAAATATTTGCTTGAAAGGAGAAGTAGTTTTTTCAATATAGCTAATGAGTTTTTTTAAAATATTTACTCAATTATAATTTTGTGTTTATTTATTCTTTAATATCCCGCCTTGATTATCAGACCTTAACTTATTTTACCATATCATCTTCGCTCCTCCAGCATGGTCTATTTTATTGAATAACAGGAATTGATGTAAGTAATATCTTATTGGTTTTAAAGCTAGACTATAATGTTTTTGCGACCGATATTACATTAATTTTAAAAAGTTAGGGAAATCGAAAGGTACAAATTGATATTCAAAAACAGTTCACTGCTTGCATCGTTTGATTTTGAATAAACTTTTAATTATAATGATCAAAGTCCTAGTCAATTGAAAAAAATACTGCAAATAACTTTACCATGGCCAGGTTTCCAGCCCTACATTTGATTTTTAAAATTCATTTATAAAATTATTTAATATTATGGAAGAATTCTCAATGCTCTGCTCTCCATGCTTCTGTCATATATTGCTTTTCCATCCTTGCGACATCATCAAAGTGGCTATCTGTTTTACTGAAATTCCCAAATTTCTCACAACTAAATCTTTATGACGTTAGAGCTTTCAAAATATTTTATATTGATATGTAATAACATAACAAACAGTGAAATAATTAAAATTAGCGATTATGCGTTTTTAATGTTATAGCTAATCCGCATTTGTTTTGTATACTTCTTTCGAACAATTCTTTTCAGCAGCAGCATGCATTAAAATAAACAACATTTACTGACGACGCACTGAATATTTTGTATAAATCTTTTTGAATCAGTTAAAATGAACAAATGTAATACAAATGTAATAGTTTTTCACCTCGAGTATTTATTTTAAAGTATTGCATGATAACAACAATGCATAATACAGACAGAGAATACAAATTAGCGTACGGGACCGCTGAACAGAATTTATGGATACCCCGACTCAAAATATATCGGGCTATTTATTGTTCAATAATAAATACAGTGATCTCCCGTTATAAGAGACCAACAAGGGAAGCACGTATTTAGTCCCTAATAGGAATTGTCCCTTACTTT
>JAQFYG010001031.1:0-21854 GCA_034694325.1 Entomobrya corticalis
TGTATATAAGGTAGCTGTACTACTAACAAAATACACCTGACACACGTGTGAGCACGATACACGAATGATCATTTATACGTTTTCTTTAACAAACAGCTATACAGAAACATATAAAACATGTACATACTTACAATTTTACATAAGCCATTAATACATTTACACACTATTTGCACTTTATAAACATAAAATAAAAGAGAAAAAAAAGATATCCTGTAACACAACCCTTTTACTTAATATTTCCTTACTTTCTCTCTGCAAAAATATATATTTATTATGGCACTTAATATTTCTATTAAAAATATCGGATTGTTTTAATATCCAATATGTATAATAATATGCTATGTATTATTGTGATCATTCATGATATGGCTATGCTGTAAAAGAACAATATTTTTGTGATGATGCAAATGCAAAATGTGTACTTTGTACAAACATAAGGGCAATGTGATACTAACGAAAAATTTTCTTTGTTTTTCTTATTTATTACTTGGAAATAAACAGCGAGGAAGGCAGAAATCATCAAGATGACAGAACAGTTACTGGATTCTATTAACACTGGAGACTTTGAAGCGTACAGGTAATTAGTTAAACTTTTTGTTATAGTTTCTGTGTGTAACGCATGCATTATTTTTTGCATATTGAAATATTGTTTTTGTACGTGTTTTTGCATAGCAAATTGGTGGATCCCCACATGACGGCGTTTGAGCCAGAAAGCGTGGGCAATCTCGTGGCTGGCATGGACTTCCACAGATTCTATTTCGAAAATTTGGGAGGACCTAGTCTTGTCAACAATGCCAAGAATAACTTAAGCAAATCAAGTATTAACACGACGATACTCAATCCTCATGTTCATGTGTTGGGGGATGAGGCGGCTGTTATTGCCTACATTCGTCTCGTTCAATTTATTGACAAGTATGTGTTTCCAAAAAAAACTTTCTCTCTACTTTCACTTTTACTTTCTCTTTGTATAAAACATGTGCCAATATAAAATAGCACATAAAACAAAATCATTTTTATTGGAAAATATATTTTTATTGTTTTTTTTTCCGTTTTAGGCAATCCCACTGCGCCAGAACAGTGCAATGTGAGGAGTCCCGTGTTTGGCAAAAGCGAGACGGGAAGTGGCAAATGGTCCATTTACATCGATCCTCAGGTTCGGCCACAACTTGGCCATCTTGCACCACCTCTGCAAGTTCATCGAACTAAGGGTTAATTTTTAACTAAATAATAATTTTATTGATCATTATCAATATATTATATCTATATCTACAATACTTAATTTTAAAACTGTTTTTAATCCGACGAATATTTCAACTGATAAATCAACTATGCTAAAAATATATTACATATTTACTGTATAAGTTACGTATAATCATATATTTAAGCCATTTAGCAACCTATGCAATCTATAAGATTTCAAAATTGGTTCTACTTAAAAAGTTCAGAAAACTACCGCGTCATATTTGTCTTTTAGAATGGATAAGTGTTTCGTTAAATGTTTATGTAAAAAAACAAATATTTCAATGAATTCATACAGAATTGTCATAAAATATATGAAACCTAAACACACAAAAAACAACATCAACACCTGTCAAACCTTCACTGATAAAAATCAATTGATTCTTAAATTACGTGTTTCTCAAACGAGTTCTTTATTAAACTGATCTACAAACAAACACAAATTACCTAATACATAAACCTACATCAACACAAATACCTACACACAAATCCCTCTTTAATCAACTTTTATCCTTAATAAACATTTGTAAAAAACATAATTCATGACTTTATTTAATTAATATTATTTATAATTTATACATTACAACTGAACAAAGGAATTTTGTCTTCTTTTTTTGGACTTTTTATTTAAATAAAAAACCACAACTTTTATGTGTGCTATGAACTAGTTGATATATAAAAAACAAAACAAAGAAACCCGTTTTTTCAATACTTATAATTATACATCGCTAAAATTGATACTTGATACATTTTAAATCATAAAAGTTACAAAAAATTAACTTTTAAAAAGAACACACGTTAAAAAACGCAGTATATTTAAATTAAAGCACTTATTGAGCAAATTAATATATTAAAAATTTAGATTTCTAGACGAGTAGTGTTCATTCAATAAAAAACAAAAACTTCGAAAAAATGAATTTCAAACTGTGACATTATTGAAACATGTTCCAATAATCAATAATAATCTAATAATAAAATATGTGTATTCATCATTTCTTAAGTAATTTTAACTGTTTTAAAAAGAAAAATTGCAATTAAAAAAATATAAATGGAAAAAAATATTTCGCATTGTAGGAAATTGTTGATAAAAATGACGTTAGATTTTTAGTGTCGAAACCCATACTGACTATTAAAATATCTTTTTAGATAGAAAAGTTCACAAGAGAAAAAACTGAAGGCATATTACTATAATATGCTGTAACTTAATCACAGTTACACAATTCAAACGAAAGACAAACAAATTAACTTATTTGTTGCATTTAGTATTTACTACTCTAAATATTACATAATCTAGATTCCTTAAAACTTGACCCTAATCAAAGACTCCATTTTATCGCAAGTTTAAACAAATAACTGGGAACCCACACATAAAATATAGTGTTTATGTTCATTCTTCCTTTTTGATGTATTCTGCCGCCTTTCCTCAAAAACAAACAATACAACAAAAAGCAGAGAAGATAAAATGTACACTACACATCCTCCCACCCTTTAATAGTCAACGTTACAAACTTAATACTTAATTAAAAATTTATTATTCTAAACCAATACTTAATAATAACCTTTAACACAGAATTTTTTTGCATATAAAACTATTAAGAAACCGGGACAAAAGAACAGAAAATTTTACTGATGATATTAACGAACAAAACATTTAATATTGCCATTGATTGTGTTATTTAAACCTAAGAACATTTAATAGTCTTTTATAAACAATTGTACAGTAAATATGTAAGAAGATTATTGTAACTGATTATTATATGTAAACATTAGTATATTAGAATAGGTATTTAGGTTTACAATAATAGCAAATATTATTTAATATTTATAGAATAAAAATATTTTGGTTCAGCCATTTTATCATTATAACTTACTATGCAAACATACCGCCAATATTTATATAAAAATGCAAATAATAATAAAACGATTTTGCTCCAGAGCAATCATTGAACCACTAGAAATTTTCACAGTTGATATATAATTTTTTTTGTCAAAACATTTTGTAATTTTTTCTGGCATAGCTACTTTTTGTGCTAACTGCAATAGCTATGTAGAATATTTGTACAGTCTTGATTACTTTTAGAAAATAACAACTTTGTGGTAACCATTTTCAAACTTGTTCTCTTAAAAGTCGGATGTCAATTTTATTGTTGTTGATATTTATAATGAAGAAACTATATAACATACTTAATTGATACATAAAAATAACAGACTACTTATACTACTTAATCATTTCATTGTTGTTTTTTTTATTTGTGTAAGAAAGGAGTGCTATTCCATGTGCTGATATTACAATTAAACTTAAATAACATAATTATTATCAATCCTATAATTTATAAAATATATTATATAGTAAAAACCACATTATTACCAACAATAAACCAACAAAATAATCCATCAAAAAGGGTGATGAAATGATTGTAAAACTTTTAAAGCAAAAGTGCTAACATGTTGTAACCACACATTATATATAAAAAAGAGAAACTACATAGCCAACACGTTAAAAAGCTACACCAAAAATATTGCATCTTTTTTATAATTTTATTTTTATTTCTTGGTATATCCCATTATTTTCGCTCTAAACCCACATATAAACCAAATAATATCTTATTTGAACTCTGCATCGACTATTCAGTTTTTCATGAAAACATACATAAACTTCATTTTCCTAAACAAACAATAATATTTAATAAGTTAATAGACCCCCTGTCAATAGATGATAACGTAATTAATAATACATTTGCAGCTTTCCAACGTTCACTTTAAACTTTTGTTTCAAAGTATAAAATGACTATCTATTGTTTTAGTAGGTCAAGTCAAATTTATAATTTATAGTAACAACGACCACCTTTTTGCAATTATTTTTCACTATAAAACAAACAGACATCTATAGAGAAAAACAAATATTTACATAAACGAAAGGGTTTTTGTCGTCGTGTTCAGAAAAGCAAATAGAATGAGAGGTTGTTTCGTTGTTTGTACTGAAAAAAGGATAATACAAAAATACAAAGTTTTCAATTCGGTGGCGACAATTATTTGATGGAGGAGACGAAAAGTAATGAAAACTATGAGACACTTTTAAAAACTCGTGAGCTTCACACAAAAAACCAATTTTTAATTAAAAATTGTATTATTACTTATAATTATTAAAAATGTTAAATTATTATGAAATTGTATAAAAATCAAAAGTACTGTTTACAAAAACATACTGTCTGTATAGAAAACACTTTAGCTGGAGAAGAGAGACCGTTTCTATTATCTTACTTATTACGTTTTATATGCAAAACAAAGGGTTAAACCAAACTGTACTTTTTAAAGTATAGAGAGAAAATTCAGGAGAGTAACGAGTAATTATATAGTCACTAGTTAAAATAGATGTAAAATTAGGTAACATATAAGAAGTATAGCAACAGCGTACAATAGTTCATAGTTCGTTTTCAATTTGCCCCAAAAAGTCGTGCTCTTTTTCATTTATTTATTGTATGCTATCTAAAATAGTGTATTATTTACGGAAATCAACAAAAAATGAATCTTTAGTAGACTATAAAAGCATAGATGTCATTGCGTTTTTTATATTTACTTTTTGTTTGCATAAATGACAGCCCTTTGTCTAACTTTCATCGCTTTTCTTGCATGCAATCATCATTTATTTAAATAGCTTTTGTCAAATCGAATGAACAAAAACCGGAAATGCACTTAATGACGATATAAGTAGTTTAGAACAAGTGTCGGAGACTGTTGCAGATATAATGATGGGAAGGGTTTTAATAAATTCTCTTATCAGAAAACTGGGTTTTAAAGACATGTTCAGATTCTTACAAAAACTAATCATGATATACGTAAAATTATGTACAGAGTAAAAGGCTCGGTTTTAGATCGAAGGCATCATTGTAATTGTAAGCTTGTACGTTTTTGCATTTTAAACAAAATTTGAAATTTTTCATTTTGACGCTTATGAGTATATATACTTGTAGAAATTTTGATTCGTCTGGAATTTTAGTCAACAAAAGTCTGGTATACAATCTTTCTCAATAGCATGTGTACAATACACAGGACTGTTTAAATCAGTTTTCATTTTTGATAAGATTCTTTTGAAATCACACATTAAGCAAAATTTGGAATTTTTGTCAACAAAATTGGAAGTGAAAGCAGGCGTATAAAAAACTGAACTCATATTGCCTTTCTTTCTTACAATTTGAAAATAAACGTATTTAACAAGCTATCTCTTCTATCAGTCAAAATTTTTACTCTACTTTTACTCTATATACTAATGACCATACTTTCAAGAAAATATTTAGCTAGAAACTATTTACAACCAAAATAAAAATGACAAAATTATAGCTATAATTTTTAGCTATGAAATTTCCGTTTTAATTTAGTTTTATTCCTATTGCATGTTAAGTAATAATTACACCTGCTGCACCTCTTACTTTATTATTTCATTTCTCATAAGCTTCCGAATAGCTCGGTTGATAAATATAATATTTAAGTATTTAGATAGTTGTTCTTCTGGAAAGTTGAAACGTAATCTATAATTATTGAAAGCAAGCAAAAGCACACACTTTTTCTTGATTGACATTTAAATGGACACAAACTGATTGTTGATATTAAGCATAAGTTTTCTAGAGTGATAAGGTAAACAGCAAAGCATAATCCTACCTGTTCTGTGTGCACTATGGAATTATAATAAATTATTACTTATTTATTCCACGTGATTAAGTATTCATTATAGTTTCTATAAACGAAGAAGGCACTGAATCACGATGAATAATTAAATAGTAAAGAACATAAACTTTTCGTATATTTGTGTGTGTCGTGTTAATTTTAGAGTGTCGCCTCCCTCCAAACTTGCCGATATATAAAAAAAGTATATAAACTGAATATAAAGAACTGTCTCGACATTTATATTAAATAGTATCAATCGTCATGTACATTTTTAGATAGGAAGGAAGGAGACTTAGATATAGATCAATAGTTTAAACATAGCAATTAGGTTTATTACAGTATATTGAATTTAGCACACACACAAATTAAAGTGTAAGGTAGATTTAAACTAAAAACTCAATCTTCATCCCTCTAAACTGTCCTATCAGCTATATTACACGTTGAATATAGATTTCCTATACAAAATGTTTACACAGTGTTCACCAGATTTTTGTGTATTTAATGATAAGTGTTTTTACTACAAAATATATAGAAAGTAGTTTATATATTGTGTATAATGCATCCATTAAACAACTAAATATTCAGGTTTAATCAATCCCAACATATTATTTAACTCCTTTTCTGCGTGTCCCATATATTTCCCCGAAGCATAAAAAGATCCTGACCTGAACGTGGTAATTTTAAAAAATGTGATGACGGTTTCTGAATCCTTATAAAAATGGCTTATCAATGAGTATTAATGTGTCAAGGTGTCAACTAGTAATATTTAGAAAAATGTTTTTATTAGTTTTCAGGCAGGTTCCGAAACAATTTATGTCATTTTATGATTTTTGTCTTTTGTTTTCAAATTTCGAGCACTATAGATTATTGTTTAGGTAAATATAAGCCTTTATATACGAAATTTTATAATAACATGCTATTATTATATAACTTTTAATTTATTAATGCGACTGTTATCGTTGTCCGCTTGAAAATGTTTGGACATTTGTTGAAATGCTGATGCCATATTTCTTCAAAAAACATATTGATTTAGTGTTTAAAGTTTAGAATTTAGCGATAGCTTGTTACTTAAATTATTCAACTGGTTTGCCAGGCAGGAAGTTACATATTGACTGTTATACAATTTATATAGATACTTATTTAAGCAATTGTTTGAATTGCATACAATCATCATAATGATATTATTACTTAATTATTTTGTTACATAAATATGTAGAGGGTAAAAAGTACACAAATGTTCTTCAGAAAAGTGTTTAATTACACATACCACAAAAATCGTGTTATCCGCTGGCATTTATAGCAAGTAGGTATATAAAAAAGCTTATGAAATCGCAACGATTAAAATAGATTATTTGGGAGTTAATGGTAATTGTTCATAAAAAAGAAAGAAAAAAATCCAGATTATTGAGAGTTAATTCTTCATATTGATACAATCTATTAGTGTTATATATCTCACCTCATAACAGACAGAAAAACATATATAAAAATTATAAAAATTGTGTAAGTTATTTTACCATCATCAAACAATATTTTACAATGATTATGATTGTGATTTTTTCATTAAAAAACTATGATTAAGTTTTGACATAAGTTATGTATTTCAATGTGAATGGGACTTTTAAGAGGAAATATATATTAAGCTTATAATATGTAAACACTCAACATACAAAAAAGTATAATTTATTGTTTAAGTATTTACAACTATAAATTTATTATGATATATATACCATTATTAATTATTATTCTATATACGTCTGCATATTATTATGTACGTATTATTAAACATTACTATATAATATATTATCGAAATATGTGGAATCGATAAATCATTGATGAACCATTGTTGAAACAATCGTATTTATCTTATTATTATTATCATTATACATTACTATAAAACAATATGATAAACTACAACTTATTGACATTTAACATAATAAAAAAGTACATGAAATATAAAAAGAAAGATGAGCAAAAGTTGTTTGTTGAGCACGGTTTTGTCTTAATGTCGCTTTTATTTTAAATTTTTCATCTCAACATTTCAAAGACAAGCCTATAGCCAGTCGCTCACAGTTTTAGAATTAAAAACCAGAATG
The DNA here is from genome assembly GCA_034694325.1 of Entomobrya corticalis. Taxonomy (NCBI): domain Eukaryota; kingdom Metazoa; phylum Arthropoda; class Collembola; order Entomobryomorpha; family Entomobryidae; genus Entomobrya; species Entomobrya corticalis. Next base: position 7,995 of record JAQFYG010001031.1, read on the forward strand.
AAATCATTTTCTTTATTAGATTATCGTAAAACTTTGCAATAATAGCAAAGACCATAAACAAATGCATCATGCAACCCTTTTCACAGACATCTCAAAAGAAAAACCGAATTTAATTGTTGGTTCTTGTGACATTATTTACCTTTGAAGGTATATAATTGTGCCTGTCTAAAAAAGGAGGTGGAGGTGATGATGTATGTCAAAAGGTTACAAAACAAGCTACACGACTATACGATACATCTTGAGAAAAGGACTGCACGACAGTAATACCTCGATACAACGTCTAGCGTGTAATATGGACCATTAGATCACTAAAATACAAAGAAAAAAAATCTTCTTCATCTTCAAACATCATGTAACATATCTTATTACGAAAAGTGGTCTTCCCTCAAAAGAAAAGTACTCGACAAGACAAAAAAGAGCTTACGGGTAACTAGATAATGATCGATGAAAATATAAAAGACTTTAGAGAAAAGAAAAAAAGTAGGTATTAAAAGTATTATGACTTGGGTGTTGCATCAAATATGACCGATTTCACTTGGATTCATTTATGAATTTTGCAGTAGGCGAGGAATGAGGTATAATAGCTTTGGCAATTTATCTGCTTGTTGTAGACGTTTTCTGTATATTTCTAATTTTCAGCCCCAAACACCACAAAACACCAAACCCTTTTCCCGATTAATAGCACACTAAACACATTGCAGATAAGAATTTAAAGAAAATCTCTATGTATTATTCTATAATATTTTGGTTTTCATGCAGACAACATGCCAAGATGCACCTAAAACCAAACCTATCAACCTTCCCGCACCGATTATTATAGCCACTAAGACTCACTGATTTGCCAAAGTAGTTTATAAATTCGGATTCAGGCTGAAGGTTGAACATAAAACGTACCCAAAATATCAAAACATAATCGTAGCACATAAGATTCAATACAAGCATGTCAAACAAAAAGTCAGTCAATGGTTTTTGGGAATGAAGAAAGAAACCTACATAATAATTGTAATGACTGTTTTTGAATGAAACTGAGCCATCGTCTTTTTACTATTCCGTCTCATCTTTCATGATATTCAAAATGGACGACGTGTGCAGTGCAACTTTTCTGCATTCACCTTAACCTCAACCCCAGCAATTTTACAGGTGCATATGCTCAAGATATTTATGACATTTAAGCATATAAACTTGCTTCACGCACAAAACACCCGTAAAAACGATTCGTCGTGATCTTGAGCATTGGGGCATCGTGATCTTATACTATAAGCCGAAAAGGAGCACCCCGGCACTCTGGTTCACCGAGAACTTATACTATTTTGTGTTGTACGTGTGTCTGTCTTTTCATGGGGGATTATGATATTTGCATAAATTATTTTAGCAGATATTTTTTTCTATTTCTACCTAAAAATCGAATTCAAAAGGCAAAAAAGGAGATTTTTGCATAAGATGTATATTTATTGAAACCATTTTTTCCTTCTTCTCAGCATGCATATTACAGTGTCTCCGTCACCAACCGAAAGTACCACACCATTACCACTTTGTTCATACCTTCACCATCATCACCGCACACACACATCTTCTCGCAAAAAAGTCACAAATTCACTATTGCATAGTATCACATTCGCACAACACAACAACTGGTTGAGCAAGTGAACTTTTGATACTCTTTTTCTCTATTATTCTCGTCATCGTCATTACTAAAATATTAAAAAACATTTTACAGAGCATCGGCATTGACTTTCTGATTTTCTATATCTTTCATCTTACCACCACCAACTTATATCATATTTTTTTATATTAGTACTACTGATGATTATAATAAAAAACTATGTACTGGTGATGATGTTGCTAACAATAGGTTGAAGAATTTGAAAATACCAAAACATTTTGTTTGCGATTTCATTTTCTCTCTTTCATCGTCTCCTTTTAATAATAGCAAATCTATAACAATGTATTTGTCTGGTTATTATAAAAATGCAAAAATATAAATAATTTTCGACTCAAGAAAGTGACAATAACCAATTTACTTGCTGTGCTACTGTCAACTTGCATCTTAATTTATGCACTGCTTTTTCATTTTCAATGTAACAAATTGGAAAAAATTGTCGAAAGAAAAATTAGAATGTTTTTTTGAATGCAATAATATGCCAATTGCACGCTGATTTATGAGTGCATTCAACATTTGAAATGGAAAAAAGGAAATGCAAGCCATAATAAAAAGGAAAATGATGAGAAAAGAGCGAGAGAAAATTCCTTTTGTTAAAATTAAATATATTTTTATTTAAAGCAGACGTTGTACTCTCGAAAAAAAAGTGTGATTATAAGTGAAGGCCGTTCTTTGACAGAAAAAATCGAGATGAAAGAAATTACACACTGTTTTCCACTTTGTTATATTGTTACTGTGTAAAGTAGATTCCTTTTTAAGTTGGTCGTGTTGATTATTGCAAACTTACATGTGAATGCAGTTTTTTCCTCTTTTTTTCATCACAATCAACAAGGAAAAGATTCACAGTAGTAGAAACATAATAGTAGTAAGTAGCTTGTTTGTAGTTCGTGTGAATCCTACTCTACTTTTGATTTGATGATGGCAAAACTTTGTTGCTTCTGATTTCGATGATTATACTAGCAGAGGAGACGAGGAGACCATCAAGAAGACCAATTCACCGAGTTTACTACTTTTCATTCCCCAAAGTTTTACCACCATTCATTGTTAAATGCATATTGAGATCAAGATCTCATTTTTTCCCTTGAAAAAGAAATTATTTCATTCATCAACAATGTTTTTAAAAATTGGTTGCATGTGAATCTATGTAAAATTGAAAATGCATATACGACAGTGCCACAGGCTACAGGCAAAAGTGAGTCGGATCATCATGCTCATCACATATCACTTCTTCACCAAAAAAAAACCAAAAGATTTAAAAAACGAATGGTTTTGGTCCATCGTCATCATGATCAGTATTCATCCTCATCATCATTACCATCATGCCTAATGCTCAATCTTGAAAATCACTTGTTACTCCGCTGCACTTGCTGTAGTAGTGGCCGTAATAGTTTGCTCTTTAATAACTGTCCGTCCTGAAAAAGGAGTAAAAAAGCGAAAAAGCCAGTTTTCTTCATTCACCGTCTTGTGTAATAATAATGGGACAAACATCGTCATCATCATCGTCAACGAACAGATCTCTTCTGAATCTTTTTCAAGGAGGAGGCGGATGGATTGACTTTGGCTTGGTGGTGGTGGTTGGTGATGGTGTTGTGGTGATGACCAACAATGTGTCCTTTTTATACATTTACTTTTTTCTTTTTACTTGCACACAATTTGGCAAAAACTAATAAATATATGTATAAATTCCCTACTTTGCATTAGCACAAAATAAGTAATATTTACAACAACAAGAAGAAGAACAACAATGCAAAACAAGATGAAAAACGTATGCACTTTCTTAAGTAGAAGCTCTGCTCAAGCTCATCATTCCTTTCTTCATCTTTCGCTCAAGGAATAACTGTTATTCCCCGCAATTGCCGTCAAATTTTTTCCTTCTCTTTTTTATTCATTCAACCTTATATTCCTCCCTGCATGATCATCGTCGTCCTCGTCATCTTTTTCTTCTTGGATTCGATTTCTCGATCTCATCTCTCATCATCGTCCTCGATACACATATTTTTTTTTACAAGAAGAAGATCAAGAAAATTTTTGCGCATCGCCATCACCCTTTGTTCACACACTTGCTACACTCTTTTCCTGCTTGTGTGAAAACAAGTGAGCTGTAAAAGTAGTAGCATTCCAATCCAATCTCTTTCGAAACATTTTTTATTCTTTAAATCCTCATCTTCTTCTCTGCATTTTCGGCTACTGTATGGTTATTATTACGAAAACGCACACAAGCTCAACGTCGTCGACCACCTCCCCCCAATTGTGTCCCCACCTAATCATCATAGAGTCATCATCATCATCATCTTCGTATATTTTTTGTGATTATCCTTATCCCAATAATAATTAACATAATACGAGCTTCTCTACTCGGTTGTTATCGGAAGGAAATGGGAGACTAACAGTCAATAATAGAGGAGAAGTAAACACAATTTTTAATGGTGATCAATCAATCAAAATCAACAAAGAGAAAATCTAGGCCGGATCTCAATTTAATAATTTTGCTTTTTGTGTAATTTCTCTTTCGCATTTAGTAAAAGTTTTTGTCAGAAAAGAAGATTGGCAAACAAGCCAAAATAAATTATGAGGTAATTATGTGAGGAACACAAACGAGAGGCGATTTAACAAAAATAAATAATAAATAAGCGATTTTCATTTTTCATTAAAACTTTGTTAAAAGAACTAAAAGAAGTGAGGATGTAGTTTAAAACTGTTGAGGAGTAAGCAAGTTAAGTATTTTTGCCGCGACATTTTAAAAACGGATCGGAGTCAAGTGCAAAAATTTCGTTGAAAATGGGAGGGGAAGTGTTTATATCACCCTCCTCCAGTGATGGTGGTTCTAGATCAAAAAGAAACTCAAATAATTCCATAACTTTTGCCGTGTTCCTTAGTGCTGTTTTATTTACTCTGGTGGTGCTCCTTGTTGACCAGTGTGAAGGTCAGCAGTTGCATCCAGAACATCGAGGAGATCCGGATGGGGGTATCCCATTAGGCGATTATGATGATGATGACGGTGTTGTGCCAATCCTAAATCATAGAAATGGACTTCAACATGAAGACGTTTTAACTGCTTTGCCCAATCATTATTTCGTTCCCAATTCTGCACAATATCCACCAAGTCCGGTTTTTAATAAACCTGCTGATGGCGGAAATGAAACCGGGAATATTGGGAATGCTGCAAGCACTTCTGCTACACCAGAAGCTGGAACAACATCTGCGGCAGGAAAAGACGGAAAAGATTTTACACCCCCGAATGACATTGTTAGAGGATTTAAACCTGTTTACCCGGATGATGCAAGATTTGTGAGCATTACTACTTCAACTGTTGGGCCACCCCCACCAAAAAGAAGGAAAAAGGTTAAAAGGGTTAAAGGTCAAAATGGTCAACAACAACAGCAACAAAGTGCTCCTCAAGGCCAGTTTCAGCAACAGCAACATCCTCAACAGCAGGGATTTCAAAATTCTTTCGGATTCCAACCAACTGGGTAAGCTACAGTATGGCATACATTTGCAAAAAGACAAAAGTATAAAAGTTATATGAAAAAAAGTCTTTCATAAAAACCGTTGTCTCAAGTTGCCCCATTTTATTTCTTTTCTGCTCATTTCGCAAGAATGTTGGATGTAGTTTTCTTTCTTTTTGTCTTGCAGACCTAGTGGCTACTTTCACGCTCATCCTCATGGCCATGCCTCAGGCAATAGTGGACCTTACTTTGCGTCATCCAATCAATTCTACAGTTTCACAGCCGGAAATGCTATTGATCCTAGTAATAATGGCAGTTATTCTGGTCATGTCGCCTTCCCAAATGAAACAAATGCTTCCGGCTCTCAGATTCCTCCAGGTTACTCCACACTTTACTCTACCCAACAGGGATCTCAACAGCAACAACAAGGCCAAGAACAATATCAACAACAGCAACAAGCTGGTCCTTACCTGAGTTCTGGAGTGTCGTTGGCCGGAGCACCCGGATATCCCATGCAACAAATGGGACCCCACGGTCCACATGGACCCCCACACGGGCCTCCAAAAATGAATCCTTTAAAGAAACTGGCTAATTTTATTCGTGGAAGACCACGGCCACCACATCCTGGTCACCCCCCACTTCCTCCACAAGGTCCTCCATTTCAAGGTATCCCGCCTTATCAACAAGGACCAAATGGCCATAATCCTTTCGGACCACCAAACAATCAACAACAACAAGGAGCTGGACCACAGTATCCTGGAGGACCACAAGGAGGTCTTTATCCTGGTCAAGGTCAGCAGCGACACCCTCCTTATAATCCAGCTTTGCTGCAGCAACAACAGCAGCAGTACTATCAGCAGCTACAGCAACAACAACAGCAGCAGCAGCAGCAACAACAACAACAACTACAACAAGCTCAGGCCCAACAACAAAACCAAACACAGTCCCAAAACTCGAATTCTACTTCCGCTCAATCCAGCGCTGCGTCTAACAATGCCCCAGTTGGATACCCTGCCGCAGGAAATATTCCAGGATATCCTGGTGCTCTTCCGGGACAACTTCAAGGTGGACCACACGGACATCCAAGACCTGGTGGTCCCCCAAACAAAAACTTTCTTTCAAAGTTAAACTTTAATAATTATTTGAAAAAATTCAGTAATATGTTCCAACGCGGACCTCCACCACCTGGAACACCTTTGGGACTTCCACCAGGACCGGGAGGGAAAGCCCCTACAACTGGAGCCGCCGCTACAGGAGGCATTGCCCATGGACCACCCCCACAGCAAAAGGTTCCCCAACAAATGTTGTACCCGCATTACTACCCACTCAATTCATACGCTCCAAACGGCCCTAACGCTCAAGTCCAAGCACAATACCAGCAGCAATTCCAACAACAACCAGGCGCCACTCCCACAAATAATCAAATTCGTCGACGAAGAATAAAAGTAAGAAAGAATGGTATGGACCCAAGAAATCGAAAAGTTGATGACGCCCCTGAAGCTTCTGACCAAAAAGAATTGATTGGAAGACCACGACTGGCTGGACAAAGTGATGACATTGGAAGTGATGACGATGTAGATATGCACGAACCCTTGCACCATGAGCACGATGAAAATGCTGGCGGACGAAGAAGGAAACGTCTCGCTACCATTTCCAGTATTGCAACAAGTTCCAGCTCATCCACGTCTTCATCATCTACAGCTTCTAGCAGTGAGCAGACAGGACATTCTAGTTCCGGTGGATACAGAATGCCAGGCATTTTTGGAATGGACTCGGGAAAAGCCTTTTACTTGGACAAGGACCCCCAAACAGGAGATATCACATTTAACCCGCCTTCGTCGCCATCTACCTCAGGGGAAAATTCTGCACAAGCTGCAGGGGGGAGCACTTCTCCATCCTCTAATGAGTTATCTCCAGACAGTAAATACAAGCCAATCATAATCCACTCATACAGCAGCACCAAGAACCAAGGTGGATTAAGCACTTACAAAAGACCTAATTTAGCAACACTCAACAATAAATCCAAGGCGAAACGTCCAACTTTCTACAAATTTAATAAAACAAGTACCTTAGCGCCCCCAAGGCTTCCCAGTTTTTATGTACCAAGCACTACCCAATTTTCTACAACAAGTACTTCAACGACGACAACTCCATCCGCCATTTTTCCAGGATCAGAGGAAGGAGCCACTAGCGCAAAAACTGAGTTTCCTAATGTCATTGTAGCCAAGTCCAGCTCAGAGGTGGTGACAAGAGTCTCCATGTCCAGTAGCGTGACATCCAGCAAAGAAGTTCAGGGTCCACAGTACAAAAAGAAGGGTCCTGTCAAGTTCCCACTTTTCAAGCATACCACTCCAAGCACAACGACATCCACGTCTAGCACAGGCACTGAAGAAACTACCACAACAACTTTGTCCACCACGACCGAGGAACCTACAACAACGACCACTACAACTCAGACTCCACCTGAGGTAGAAACCAGTACTGCAGCATCTACAACAACAACCACTACAACAACGGAACCTACATCAACTACTTTGTTCTATGATCCGTATCTTCCATTTGAGCTTTTAAATTTACAAAGACAAGTGACAACCACCACTTCTACGACGACCTCAACAACCGAGCCTTCAACAACGGAAGAGCCTACCACGACTACTACGACAACTACCACTGAACCTACAACTACAACTTCCACCACCACAGTGGATCCTTACACTATCCCTGACATTGTTAAAGTAGAGACAACAACGACTGTACCAGCGACAACAGGAGCGCCTTCTACTGTTGCCTTATCAAGTAGTGCGCTCCCATCAGCAGCGCCTTCAGATTCTTCCGTTAATACCAATGGCTCTTCACTTCTTCCTACGGGACCGGAAGTAGAACAATTAGACCAATCTCAGGAGCAAGACGAGGACGAAGACTACTATTATGATAACCCCGAACCTGGACAAACGTTTGGAGTTGCCCCAGTTGGAGGAGGTGCTGCTGGACAATTTAACAGTTTTGGACAGTATCGACCTGGAGGGGTACCACCTCATGGAGTACCAGGAGGTTACTATAATCCAATGATGGGCGGAGGACATCAAGTTAGACCACCGGTGGTGCCGCATCATTCCAACAACTATTACAATTCGTTCAATCCTTTCGGACCACCCGGATACTATCCAGGTCCTCCAAATCAACCCCAAAACGTTCCAGGCGTTCCAGGTGGCGGATATTTTAATCCTGACTTTGTTCCATCCCATGGAGTCCCCATTACCACTGAGGCTACCACCAATCAAGAGGTCACTACTACAGTTCCGGTTTCAACGACAACTCCGTCGACAACAACCACATTCAGTACAACGCCATCAACTACAACGACAGTAAGTACAACGACAACGGAACCGCCCACTACAACAACTACAATCCCAACGACCACTGAAGTCACAACTCCAAGCACCAGCGAAACAACTACAAGTACAACCGTTCCACCTCCACCAGTCGCACCAACACAAGTAGATGGGGAATTTCTTGGTGAAACTGATGTTTATGAAGACTACGAAGATGAACTTGAAAATGACGCTGCCGTTCTTCCATCACAACAGCAACCTCAGCATCCACCAAACAGTTTCCACTTGCCACCTCCACCACCACAAAGACCACAACCTCCCATTCCACCTCACCGAAGACCTCCACCACCACCGTTTATGAATAGGCTTCCACCAATGTATTTTGCCAATCAACGACCACCACCAGTACGTCCAGGTGGCGGAAACTTTCCATTCAGACCTCCACCTCCAGTAAAAGAAGTTATGAAAACTATAACAAGCAGTGAGGCACCAACAACTACCACAACTTCAAAAGCAACAACAACAACCCCCACAACCACTACCACCATCCCAACAACAACGACTACTACAACGACGACAACTACAACAACTACTCATCCCCCAACAACTACCACTACAACCACCACGACTACTCCTCCTCCTCCAATAACTACTACTACAACCACAACTGAAGCTCCTCCACCCCCACCTCCAACAGAAGATCACTCCCCATCCGAATCCAGGGAAGCACTGAATCAGGATCTATTCATCCCACCTGAACAACTTTTGGCATACACCCCATCACCCGATAGAGTTCAAGATCAACTTCCGGATGAAGTCATTCAGGACATTGCTCCCGGCTTTGACTTATTCAGTGTGCAATGGGGTCAAAAGGTTCCTCCACCAAGTTCCACCTCGTACTCTTCCCAAGAACAACAACCCGTTCCTTACCAATCCCAACATCTGACCACCACCTCAACAACGCTGGCTCCTCCTACAACAAGAATCATTTCCAGAAATATAACCGAAGTGAACATTAACGGAACAGACTACATTTACGAGTACATTGACGAAATCATTGAAGAAGAAGTACCCGCAGCTGTAAACGCTTCTGAAGCAACGCCATCTGCTGCCGCACCTTTGGAGACTGTTGATCCCCAGCAACAACAACCACAAATTCCCCAAGGAGTTCCACCTCAGCAATTCTACAATCCATACCTAATGAACCCATACAATGGCTTTGTTGCAGTAAGTAGTACACCAGGACCTTATGGCGCACAAGGGCCATTCATAATGCCCAACGGACAACCAGCCTGGATTCAACCTCAACAACCAGCTTATCTTAACGACTACTACTTACCACAAGGAGTAGCACCCAATCAATTCCCAGTTCAAGGTCTTGATGGAAGTCAACAGTTTATTCCAGTAGGAGCTGGATTCAACCCAAGTAGTGTAGCTCCACCTCAAGAACCTGTTGTTGCCAGCAGTCCTGCAGCTCCATCCTCGTCTCCTGAACAGATTGTGAGTAGTTCATCTGGAGAGTCAAGCGCATCTTCTCCAAGAACATCAAACAGTCAAGAAATTCTATCCGCTTCTCCATCAAGCGTCCTTCCACCGTTGCTTCCAGTAACTGAAAATTCAGTAGATAACGCAGCCAGCCCTTCTGCAGGATCACCTTCTCCAGCAGATATTCCTCAACAGTCAGGAACTGGAGGAGAGGATTTGTCAGAATCTTACATTGTTTCCCTGATCGACCCCAATAAACAAAATGGTACTGGAGTGTCGCCCTTGGGAGGCCTTGGAGGGTTCGTTAGCAGCACATCTGAAAGACTGCCATTATATCAAAGTGGAGCTTCTGACACCGTTGAACATACAAACCTGTTGATATCATCCACTTCCGGAACACCGTCTCCAGTCGAACACGAGCAGATACATATCTCAAGTAGTACAGGTGCTCCGTCCACTTCAACCACAACTGAAAAGGCCGTTTCTTACGAATACGTTGACTATCCTGAGGGAGATGAACCCCAAGTATCTACTGGCAATATTGCAGAGCAGCAACAACAACTTCAAAACATTCAATCTCTGCAAATGATGCGTCCACCTCCTCCCCTCCCACCTCATCTTCAACAGCAGCAGCAGCAGCAACACCAACAACACCAGCAAGGTCATCAAGGACTTCCTCAACATGGCCCACCTCACCATCAAAAGAAGAAGCCAAGTTCATTCCTACAAAACTTGTTTGGGAAGCTAAGACCTGGAAGTGGACCAGGGGGTCCTCCTCCACAGGGAATGCCACCTCATGGCCATCCCTTCCAACAACAAGGATTACCGCCTCAATTAAACAAAAATAGTTATTTGGGAGATAGCATTCCTGCTGGCAGCGGACTGATTCCATCTTCTGGAGGTCCAGGTATGCAGTTATTGCCCCCAGTCATGATTCCATCCGGTGTTGATTCAGAACAATTCAATATGGATACACTTTTCGGAGCACGAAATGGAACAGCTGCTGAGGATCCAGTAATTTCATCACCTTCAACGCAGGCTACAACTACTACCACCACCACGACCACCACAACAAGTGCTGTTCCGCCATCAGCAGCAAGTGCCGAATTAGGCTCTGATGAGGAAGATGAAGTTATTTACGTCACTCCAGAAGAACTCGCCAAACTCAAAGAAACTGGCCAAGTTGATGACTTTGAATTGGTCGAAGACGAGGAAGAATACGAGTACGAAGATGAGCCATTGAACGACATTGCAGACAACAAATTAGCCCGATCCGACACAAAAGTCTTGGCAACTTTGGGGCAAAATGAGACCAGCGACGCTTTACCATCTTCTCTTTTGAAAAAGACAGCACCAATTGCACCTTCTGTTCCAATCACAGAAGCTTCTTCTTCCCCGCCAACTACCTCCACAACTACGTCTCCTCCTCCCCCACCAAGTACTTCTGCTTCCCCACCACCACCTCCACCAATTCAACCCCATGAACGGAAACAAGACCTTCACCCTTCCCAACCACAGCCCTACATCCACACTCAACAACTCGGTCCCCACACACATTCTTCGGCTTCGTTTCCACCATCCCAAGGCATGTTTCAAATGAAACCCCCACAGGAATTTAGACCACCTCAACATCCACCTCATCAATCTGGTCAACATCATCCTCACGCTCCTCCTCCTCATCCACCCTCACATCATCACCATCATCATCAAGGTCGCATTCCAGTTCCTCCTCCTCCACCCCCATACAGAACCATACCACCATCACAAGCAGCCATGACCCCTTTTCACCACCGCCAATCAGCTCCTGCCTCCACCATAGGTGGTTCCCACTACAACGCTAACATCGGTCAAGTAGCCGCCCCACCAAGTCATTTTTACAATCCGTTAGCTTCTCCTTCCTCTGCCCCTTCCCCCATCATCCCCATACCTCCATCTCCTGTCCCCGTCGCGCCTGCAGAAAAGAGACAAGATACCTTCAAGCAAAAATACGATTACGACGATAGCATCGAACTGATTACTGCAGGACCTTCACTCGACCCAAGTATTCCCCGAGACATCATTGTCAAGTCCAGCTTCAACACAGCAAGTGGCGCAAAACCAAAAAGCTTAACCGAACACACCCCCTCTCCATCTTCACCTACTCCTTCCGCCTCCTCAAGCTCCAGCGGTGGACTCAGTGGACTCTGGCAAGGCGCTGTGGAGAAAGTAACATCCTTCATTGGAGACGCCAGTAGCAGCAGAAGTGGCAGCAGTTACCTGCAAACCCAACCATCCAGTCATCAACCCTTTTCCAACTTTGGAAGGGCCATGCCAAATCATTATGACAAAAATGCACATCTTCGACAAATGCAAAATTCTGCTTCTGCATCATCTTCGTCGACACCAACAAGAGGTATGAGACATATGTACGATAGCAGCAGCAGTAACGGTAGTGGCGTTAGTAGTAGTTCTTCTAGTAATAAGATTAGTTCAAATAGACGTTTTTGGGGTCCGGGCATTTAGTTCAATTTAACTTTATTTGAATTTCATAACATTTTATTTATTTTATTTATCTGTTTAAGTGGGTTTTATTTAAAATATTTATTTTTATATGCAAAAATGGTTCTGTAATTTATAGTGACTTTGTGATGGCATTAATTCAACTAAAAATGATGTTGCAACAAAAATATATTCGTTTTTGTACTTGCGTATATTTTATGTACTTGTACCTTTGAAAACGTGATTTCTCATTTACCCCCAAAGTGGACAAACTAATTTATTATTTTTCATTGTTTTTCACTACTGTAAAGATAAAGATGCTAAGTAAGTGTAGCATATACACACAAAATATATATATATTTATTATTATTTAAAACAATCATGATTTTATCAAATTAATGTATTGTATTTTTTTGTATTCCATTTCTTTGGAAAATAAAGAAAAGTACCTAAATGATTTATACAAATGGAGTTTGACAAGATAACGTTAATTGCTTATTCATGCAAAATAGCTTTTCCAACAGCCAAAACGATTCAAACGAGGCGGAAGTAAAGATCATGCAATTTGCCAAACAATTTAAACAACCCAAAAGTGAGAGGGATTTGAATCAAACTTGCATTTTAATTATGAATTAATTAATAACGAACAAGTATGCACCACAAATATTTTAGTATGATAATGAGATGGTCAAACCGATGTCTATCTCCTACTTACTCACTCACACTTAAAATATTTGAAAAGGTTATCTTTGAACCAACCAAACCAATCCAGATTGCATGCATGCATATGATGATACCACACTACAAAGTACAAACACGCTCGGTACATATCTCTTACCAAAAAAAACGCTCATCTCTCTCTTATCTTCATTTATCCATTTTGCACACGACCAACATTTAGCAGTTCACATCAGCACACACTAATTATTTTAATGTTTGTGTATAAAATTTCTGCTATCTAATATAATACCAATTATATATGATAAATAAATAATGCAATTCATAACGCCCATTTGAATAAATAAAGACGCTATTCAGCAAGAAAAAAGTTAGTTCAATGCTGCTGCCAAAGTCCCTGTCGTAGTAATAAAATAAATCCAGGTCATATCTATATCTTGACGGCAATATAGCTAATTATTTTTTTTCGCATAATGCTTTTTTTAATCAAACATTTTCCCATAAAAATTTTCAGACTTGGACTTAGACTGGAGTGAAGTGTGGCTTGCTGCTACAAGGCTGCAATGCAAATTCCCATCATACATCCGTCAAACAAGCTACCATACTACGGTAGAAAAGATAAAATATCGAAAAATATGAACAAAGGACGAACTCGAAAAAGAAGAAAAACCTTGCTTCTTGTGTTTTACATGCCACATGACATATTAGCATTAATATGCACGACATAACCGCATCATAGAGAGAAGCACCAAGAACAAGCGTTCTTCCAACTTTTCTAAGC
>JAQFYG010001032.1:0-21846 GCA_034694325.1 Entomobrya corticalis
GAGAGATTACTTACTTAAATCCTTCGATTTCCACTTTTCTGTAAAATGGAGCCAAACTACTGGATCTATAAGCACCATCCAACTAAAAAATAAAACAATTATTTAGAAATTATTCATCTAAATTAATATGGGTAATTAAATCAGCATACCTCTCGTTTGACGGTAGTCTCCAAATGTTTATATTCATCAGTGTTGACATCCTGGAACTCCGGAATCCACTTGACTCCACCAACGATTCGGATTGATGCTTCCATTCTACATATACCCTGAGGACATGATCCAGGTGGGCTAAGTTTAGGGGCTTGGGTTGTTGTGGTAGTAGTCGGCGTTGTCGTGGTAGGTGCTTCAGTTGTAGTGGTGGTACTTGTGCTACTTGTTGGAGGCATTGGTGTGGTGGGGGTAGTTGGCCATCCCGTAAATAATGTAGTCTTTCTAGTTGGCCACCCAGTAGCAATTCGGACAGCAGGAGGTTCTGGAGTATCCCCTTTTGGTGCTTCCGTTGTGGTCGGACGAGTAATGCGAGCACCTCCCGCTTTCGTGGGGAACACGAGACCGCCTGGCTTCTTAGTAGTAGTTAGTGTTGGGCTTGCAACAGTTGCTTCTGTGGAACTTGGGCCGGATGCGTCTGGAGTGGCCGAGGGTGGCTTGTAACCCGGAGGAAGAAGATTTGATGGGAATTCAAATTTAATTGGCACAACGGGCTCTGAGCTAGGTGGTTTGTATCCCTTTGGTAATAGATTAGATGGTGATTCAAATTTAATTGGAACAACGGGGGATGGAGGGGATGATGGTGGTTTGTATCCCGGTGGGAGCAAGTTGGCTGGTGTTTCAAATCTGATTCCAGCAAGCACAGAAGTGGTATTTGGCTCACTGGCTTGTTCTTTGTCTTCTGGTGGCGGTGGTGTGTAATCCTTAGGAACCAAACCAGGAATGCTGATCTCTTTAAATTGAACAATATTTCTGAGTGCTGCTAATGGGTCTACAGTTTTAGTTGTGGAGGGTTCTGCAGGTCTCGTTGTTGTTGTGGTTATTGGTGGTTGAAAGGTTGCCTTCGGCAGCGAAGGTCTTGGCTTGTATCCCTTTGGAAGCAGAGAAGCGATGTTGATTTCATCGAATTGCACACCCAGAGCTTTTGTTCCTTGAGTAGGAGCAGCTTCTGTGGTTGTAGTGGTTTTCGTCGTCGGACTAGATGTAGTGGTAGTAGAGGTAGTAGCTTCTGAGCTGGAAGCTGGAATCTCATCCGGTGAAGACGACGATGATGCTGGTGGAAGCTTGAAACCAGGAGGCAAAAAGTTTGGAGATATTTCAGCGAAGCGAATGCTTGACAAAATGCTGGCTGGATCCTTTTTCGTTTTCTCCGTTATGGATGGAGCTGGAGTAGTTGTTGCTGTTGTGGTGGTAAGGGTTGGGAAAGATGGATGAACGGCAACATGATATGAAGCCTCGTCATCTGGAGGAGATGACAGGTCCTCTTGATTTACAGGTCGTAGTGGATGATCCACTTCAAGCTCACTCACGTCATCAACCAATCTTTCAAAATGATTAAGTGGAATTTCACCCTTCTTTGATGGTAGTTTCCGTGGTTGGGGAGCGTGACTTCCACTTTCGTCGTCGTAACTTTCATCATCAGAATTGTTTTTGGCCACGGCGGATGTTACAGATGCTTCTGAGCTCTCTTTATACTGGTTGGAAGCTGCTGCCACAGAGGATGACGATGGAGACACACCATTTTCATATTCGGCTGATTGAAGGATTACACTTTTTGTCGGTGCTATTACTGGAGGCTGTATACTCACTTCATGAGAGTACTCATTAGGGTTGTAATGATCTTGGTGGAGATCCTGTTCCTCCTCGTCATGTTCACGAAGACCTGCTCCAGCGTCATTGTTTAGAATCGGGTAATTGTCAGGGTATGTGTATTCCTCCTCATAATATTCCGGAGCAGTCTCCGCCCCTGAAGGCATGTTGTCCTTAATAACTTCTCCCTTCTCATGAATAGTTTTACTTGTTCTGCCCTCATGTCCACGTGCCTTGCCTACACTTCTGCTGGTTTGAACTGATCCAACAACAAAGGAGGATCCTGTTGCACGACTAAAAGTCACCTTGGGTGTTGGAGTCGTCTGTTGTTTCGGTGCTTGAGTTACTTGCTTCTTTCCACTTACACTTCTAGTTGTAGCCACGGAGATTACAACTTCAGCCGAAGGATCAACCTGGTCAGCAGACACATTTTCTTCTGAGGATGTACTTTCCACCACGGTTGGTGGTGCCGTTGTTGATGTAGTGCTTGTAGTTGAGGTACTGCTGTAACTAGATTTAGATGATACGGAAACAGTAACTTTTGTCGCCGTTTCATTGCTGTTGTTGTTGCTGACGCTACTTCGGCTGCTGGTGCTTGTGCTAGTGCTGCTGCTAGTCTTGTTCAGCTTTAGAGAATGATCTCCGAGCGGCTTTCGCTGGTTAGCTTTAGCTTTCGCCCTTTGAAGTAATGCTTGAGCAGTCTCCTCACTCACTTCGTAGTACTCGACAACGGATGAGTTGTCCTCATTGTTGAATGGATATTCGACATACTCAACCGTGTAATCCTCAGCTGAAGGTAGTGAATTGCCCGGCACGCTGGGATTTTCACTGCTGCTGCTTCCAGCCTGATCTAAATTCGGGTCAGGTCTGAACGTTGAAGAGGATGCTATCGGATCCCCTTTCTTGGATCTGTTGTTTGGTCGGCTTCTTGTGAGATTCCTTGGTCGGATGATTATGGGTGGCCGGGATGATGTCGCACTGAGTCTCGTATTCACAGAGGAGGAATTCCCACGTAAAATAGCAGGTCTTCTGCTTGAACCCACCAAAGATGAATTCCTTTCACCCTGCTGTCGAGACTGAGCTCGTGAGTACAATCCTCTAACACGAGAGGTGGGCGAGGATGGTTTTTCTGGGGCAGATGGAGAAGACTGTTGGGAAGAGTTAACTTCCGGAGATGACGGTGCTGAAGGAGCAGCTGTTGTGGATCTTAAAAGTGTCAGTGGAGGTCTCACTCCAGACAAACTATTTCCTCTGTAACTTGAGGACTGGACACTTCGACCATTTAAAGCAAGTCCTTGTTCTGGCTCTTCATTCTCATCAACTAAGGGGATAAATGATGACGATGTTTCCCTTGAGGCTTGTGCGGAGTTGGAGGATGCTGCAGAATTGGAGAATGGAGATGGTCGAATGGGACGAAATAATCTGTTTGCAGTTCCACTTGGAATAACAGATTTGCTAGAGGGCAATGTAGATCCCACTTGTGCAGGCTTTATTGATGATGATGGGGCGTACCTTGTTGGCTCACGTTTGGAAGATGTTGAAGCCGTTGTTGGAATAGGATTTCTTTGTAAGCCTGTGTTCTTTCCTTGCTTGGGCGAAGAAACCTCCGTGAAATATTGCCCCGTCTGTCTTGACGTGCCAGCACTAGAGGATGATGATTGTGGACCAGTTGGCTCGTTGAAGTCATTTCCATACTGATAAAGCACATCCCCATCAGTCTCATCATAATACTCATATTCTGCTGCATTCCTGTCATTGCCAGAAATGTGTTGTTGGTTGGATGCAGAGGCTGAGCTTTGAATTTGGCCACTTGTGCCGCCAAGGACTCTGTTGCTAGTGATAAGTCGTTGTGGACTTGGCGAAATGATTTCAACAAAATTTGGCGACAAGGAACGACTAGACGTTGGTTTCACACCAGCTGGAAGTGAGGATGAAGTGGGGGATGCTCTCGTGCTTCCCAGAGTCAAACCCCGACCAAAATGGTCGCCTCTTGGAAGGAATGTAAATTGCTGGTTTTGAATTGAGATTGGCGTTTGTACTAGTCTCGAGTTGCCACTAGCATCTAATCCACGCAAATTGGAAAATTGATTTGTGTACAGTTGATGAGGCTGAAATCCACCAGGAACTATGACCTGTTGGGATGGAATTCTTGATTGACGTTGGCTAACAAGAGGTGCAGCCTGTGGTGAGGGGTATGCTCCGCCAAGTATATCTGCTCCTGTAAACCAAATCAAGCAAAAAAGGAATGTCAATTCTGAGGAAGAACTCGAGAGTGAGAAAGAAAGAGAAACATCAGAGAAGAGTTAGAAATATCGTCCCTTTCCACCTTTTCTTCTAAGACGCCCTTTCAGAACATTCCAGAAGCCACAAGGACGAATAGTAGCTGAAAGTGGAATGCCGTGTACCTTTCATACTTAAGTAAATACAACGAGTTTTCATCCATTCATTTCCCTTTGTTAACACAAACACCTTTATATTTATAGAAAATCTGTTTTCTCCCAATCGATCCACAATAATCCCAAAAACGACGTTTTTTCGCGGTTTTTGGTCGTGTCCTTCGATTCCAAATATTTCTTTAGCTCTTTAAAATCTCCAACTCTTTCATCTCAAAAATCTAATTCAGTGTATCAAAAAATCGTTTTTCGTAAGCTTCTGACACTGACAATAAGATTTAGGAAAATAAACATTATTCAACGAAGATATTCAATTTAAATTCACAATGGGATGCAAATACAGCTTGCATCTATACCTATTAACTTAAATTTTTTGCTATATGCAATATCATGTAGAATTTTTATTAGTCGAACATATATAGCGTCAGAGTTTTTGAGAAATTATACAATATTTGATTAAGTCTGGAATATCATCTTTTTATAATCAACAAGAGAAGTAAAGCGCTTCATTTACTTTAAAATGTATTTTTGTGATAAAAGAAACCATAGAAAATACATACAAGTTTTAGTGCTCAAACTTTACAGTGATTTCCTGAAGACCCGTATTTCCTTCTACACTTGTTGTCGTAGCAAATATAATCATAATGAAATTTGTGAAATGGAGAAAGTCGACAACTTTTGCTCTCGTTTCCTTTTAGTATCTTAATATTAAATTGTAACAGTATTTGTTGTCAATAAAACCTTCTATAGGTAACATTATAAAGGTATTCTTATTTTCAATAAAGAAATACAAATTTACTTTGGGAACAGATTATATGGTTATGTTAACCCATAAGCCTTTCTTCAGCAGTATTTTCCCCATTGAAGCTGTTATTATTCAACTACACTTGTAATTTTGTCTTTTACATTTGACTTAGCAACACAAAATTCTCAAGAGAATCGGAAAGAAAGACAGGTAACTTCCTATGATTCTGTTACATAATGTAATGATTAATTCTGAATACGAATCATTTCAAGAGTAAAGTTAATAAATGTTTTAGAGAGTGACATTATTAAAAATCAAAGTAAACATGTTCCAAAGTCAACATCCATGGGGCTCTATAAGATTATCTAATAGCAATATAAATTACAATTGTCGTAATAAACTCGTTAAATTGAAAGCCACTTCAGCATACTTTGTGTATATCTACATGACTTCATTTCATTTTACATCTAACAGTTCTAAAAAGTTTAATTTTCCAGTTCAGAATTTACTTTTACTTTATTTCAAATATTTAACTACAAACATTTTAAAATTTCGTGTTAGTATACCTAAAGTTCAGTTTCATTACATGAAATGTAAGGAAGAAGGAAAACCAAGTTTATTCTACCGGATCGACTTCTGCTTCACCTGTCATCACGCTTTACGAAGAAACCAATATTCCTTATTATCGCACTCAAATGCTATTAACTATTGAAGGGAACACGACATTCTTAGTATACAATGTAGGTAAACAATCTGAGAAACTCTTAAGCTATCAAACAAGAGCGTACATACTTACACGCACAGATAAATTTATCACACTACTGACATTACATTCCCTTGTTCAGTTCAGTTAGTCAGTAGGTAAATGGCCTTGGTGAAAGTAAATCGGTCCTACTGAAAAAGAAACGGGAAATTCATCTTTCTTCTATCTTATCTATCACGGTAGGTTTGTATGTGTCGTCTTTTCATCCATCTACATTCCCGTTCCGTTCACATCTTTCAATTCTTTTGTGACCATATTTCTACGTGAGTACACACAAGTAAGCAAGAAGACACACATATGCACACACACAGAGACATCTGCTCTTGTCCTATGCTTCTTTAGACTCACTCATTCTTAAAAATAGGCTCAAGAAAAGTGGAACAAGATGGGAAGAAAAGGCAAAGAAAAACGATGAGTTGCTGTGAGTTTTCCTTTTACACTTTCTTCTCGTTTGAAAATTGCTACGTGCTCATATATGTCCGTGTGTGTGTACATTCCCCTTTATTTATTTATTTGCTTATTTATATGAAATCCTCCTTACAACACGGATTCTCAAATGATATAATAATCCTTTGTATGCCTTTGGTACTAAAAGATCGTTACTGAAAAATCTAATTTTCTGATATGGTAGTGCTTTTTCATCAATGCTTATTTTAGAAACGTAATTAGCATTTTGTAGGGTTTACTGCTAATTAATTGGCTAATGAGATGGTTTTTCAAATATCTAAATGTTTAATTGTTATACTGTTAATAGAAATGATGACTCTTTGCTGTTGCAAGTTTTATCGCATTTTGTACCCTTTAAATGTTAGATTTTCAAGATTAGATATTTTTCTTTTATGTATTATGTGCTATATCTTGTAGACCCATTCCGTTTCATGCACTTCAAAATGAATACCGATAGAAAATCGAAAGGACACTAAATTCAAGATTGCCAAAAACTAGAAGAAAATGTACCAGCGTTCACTATAAAGTTAACAACAAATTTACCTCAAATACGTTATAAATTCTACTAAAGCTGAAAAACCACACGCTAATACAAGTTTCGTTCAATTTTCCAGTCCGTATTTATTTTCTCTCGTTGGCTTTGAAATAGAAAATAAGAAAAAAATCAGGTTTTAGATTGAAAAATAGGGAACAAGATGTTTTGCCATATATTGGCGTATGTATTCATGTATGTTGAATGAAATGAAGGATCCGAAAATTGATGCGTGGGTAACAAGAAGAAAATATAATGCTTGTTAGCTGGATGATGGAAAATGAAGAAAACTTCAGACAGCATGCAATTTTGCTCTGCCGTCAACCGTATAGCTATTTATGTCATAAACGAATCTAGACATAGGTATCTACTTGTGTACATAATATTGCTCAAAACTTGCGAGATTTCGCTTTCTTTCTTGCCTTTTATGCACTTTAGATTTGCTTTCTGGAATCTCTAAATTTTTGAAAAGAAAGAAAAACCCAAGATGACAAAACAAGAAGAAATAACTCTTGTTTTTCACGTTGTTTGTCTATCAGTCTGCATATTCGACTCCTTCGGTTTTGATTCCTTGAAAATGTAACCGGCTTTTTTTGTTGTCAATAGCTTTCTTGTGTTGACTGACAAACTCTTTGTTTGTCTTGGTTGATGATAGTAAACTAGTAGATGAAAGATGAGAAAATAATAAGATACGCGGTGCACATTCTTTTATTTATATTGGCGAACACACTTTTTGTATATTTGAGAGAAAGCTCAAAGACAAAAAAATAGTACTTGTAAAGGTCAAAAAGAGGATACATGATAGGTATGCATTCACCATACATCATACATGGTACCGAAAATTCCCTTTTTTAGAGTTTCCATCGACAAATTGATTGAACAATGGCATTACTCAAGGCAAATTCGCGATTTCAAATGTTTTTCCATCCATATCATGGTAGCTGAATTCAAAATACTGGCAATACTGAAAATTGTTTTGCAATAACATAACGAATTAGAAATAAATATAAGCTATCAAATGAAATGATTATCTAATGTGAATAAAAGACGAATTATATGGTCAATGGGGCATCGTTAGACTCATAAGCTTTGTTGAAAGTTTGATGAATAGGAAACAAATTTAAATGATTCATTGAATAATACATGCATAATCAGAGCCTGAATCGTCGAAAATGAAGCAATTATTTTGGGTTTTCATCCTCTCACGTAACCATTTTTTTCTTGTACTTGAATAATATGAATTCCATGACAAAAATGAAATAATATATAAGCTTGTCATTATACAACGCAATACCAAATATCTGTTGGTTCAGCAAACAAACAACAAGTCAATTCCTTTTACGAGTACAGCTTCAGAGTTTGTCTGTACGCCCGAATAGTCACTGTTAGCGTCTCCGAATATAAAATTCTTCCGTTATTATATTGTCGTCAGCCACATGCCAGAGAGAACGAACGAGAATGAAATTGTGGACGGGTGCTTTGCTGATGGGCTGGGTACTTTTGCCAAGCTGATTCTTGGAACTACTAATTCCCTCATCTTCCTTGGCTTTTACTAGGATCGGAATTTATGTGACTCTGAGACGACTACGTGTGTGTAAACTGAGCAAAATAATAATAACATTAGCATAACTCAACCTTACCATTAATAATAAAATAGCGGAGTTTTGCGTGGGCCTGTTTGTCCGCCTCTGATCGTGGTGTATATAAAACGTTAATGAGTTGTTTAATATATTATTGAGGCTAGTGGCGAATCGAGCGGTATGGGAGAGCAAGTTATCTCTGTGTAAAGCACCGAGACTTTTGCACATAAAATATTTCATTCTCCATGATGATCATCTAGTACATTCAATCTATTCAGCTAACTAATTATGTACGTTGTAATTTTGCAAGCAAATCCAGCTAGCTTGGATCTGGTCTATCCCTCACTCTATAAATAACTTAAATGAGTTGTTAATCATGCTTAATAAGCTCTATTTACGTTCCTCCTCTTTTCCCATGGAATAGTAATGAGCTTCCTTTGTAAAGGGAAAACCCGTTTCTAGGTACACATAGTCAAATCAAATCATGGGATAAACCATGGTGATTTGGGAGAGTAAACGAGAGGCCAAGAGACCCAGAGCTAGAGAATTGACAGTAATTTAATATAAGAGGAAAGCAACCACTAAATGTTTAAGTTGGCAATTTCCTTCTCCGAAGTGAATCCGGGAATGGAGGTAATACAAAGTGAAAGGAAAGTCGACGATGGGGAAAGCTTAACTCAGGATTGACTTTGTCTTTGAATAAGATAGCTGACACAAACTGTCCTTAATCTATTGATATTCGACTACCAGTCTAGGGAATTCTAGCTTCTAAAAAGATTTGCGTCAAAATCACTAAAAGTCTGGTTGGCCAGAATTTCAATTTAGGGGAATAGGAATATTAAAAACTAACAATTGAGATTCATATTTCACAGCTAGTGAATTGAGCAGTATGAATATAATGTGAATTTAAAGTTTTTGGCTTATACTGATAGAATAATATGTAGTAATTCAATGCTAGTGCTAAAGTTTGTAAATCTATCTTGGCAGTTTTACTTCTAGCTATTTTGATGGCAATACAAAAATGAAAAGAGAGAAAGCTGGGTAAACTGTTTTGTGGTTACACACAGGCCCACATAAAATACTCCACAACATCATATTTATTTTCAATTGCCCAATACCTGGAATCATTATTCAGGTGAAATTACAACATCCGCTTTAAGCACGTGAATATTCTAAACAGAGATGCTGGTGGAATACTTAATATTTCTTTGAATCTGGTCTTTTAACAAGTCAGCTATTATTATTGATTATGAATTTAGTATGAAAAGCACTGCTGCTCTTACAAGATTCCTTATTGTTTTGATGAAAATATCACACAGCGACTTTTAGGCGAAAATTGGAGATCTAAAAATAAACTCCATCGAGCAACATTTATCATTGAAACATTGGTCCCAGTACGGATTCAAATTCTTTGAAGGTCATGATCAATATTCATCGGGGATTACAAAACATCATAAAAATTTCAAATTCCAACAACAATTCCATTGCAAAGTATATTGTGTTATTCGTTCGACCTTAAATTCCTTTTATTCAAACATATTAAATGTATTCAGGCGAATACCATTATCTAGGCATCAAGATATTTTTAGCGTTAGCTTTAATAGCTAGTTTCCATAAAATGTTTGAATGTTCGGAGTTTGTAAGCAGTTGTGTAAACATACATTACGGAATATTTGCAAGGAAGCTTTTACGACACATAAAATATTTCATTTTAAGTTTCCCTGCTGAGTATAGCTCATTATATTTGATGCAGTAACATTGACTTTGATAGCTAAGTAGAATTTCATAATATCATTTTATCATTTTAGAAAAATTCTTTTGCATGCATTTTGTAATTTAACTATGTTTAAACGTTCAAAGTCTTATGAACTAGATGATATGAATTCTATGAATTTGATCAAAAAAATTCTTTTTTGAATATATATTACACAGAGTGCATATTTTTCAAGTACACGCCCAGGTGACTCGTTTATTTTATTATTACTATATTGCATTGCATTGTTGATGACGGCGAATTTTTTTCTCCGACTTTTAATTTCAGAAACGAGAATTTGGTGCTTGAAAAAGTGCTGAATATTCTAATGTTTGCCTTGCCTGGCTGCGTTTGCGCTTTTTAGAGTGGCTAAACGCAAAAGTGGCTAAAATTCTCGAGTTTTATTGCCATCCTGAGTTTTGCCGTAAATAGACACTAATATATATTGTGACTTACTGGAGATCTAGTTTTAAAAAGTTCGTTTCATAGCCAACGTTTTAAGAAATTTTGCAATAAAGCAATCTTAATTAATCTAAAGTTTCCAATTTATTTTATCATTTATAAAATCTAGAATGGTTTCAACCCTTATATTTCAATGTATTAGCCAAAATGACATTTAGCTCCTCTAAATAGTTTCATTTTTGGTATTACACAACTTTTGTAAAATAAATATTTTTTGGTCCCTTGGAAATGAAAAATTTTGAATAAGAAGGGGAAATAAACGAGTGCGAAGGAGATAGGGGAGGAGAAAGAAAGGGAATACGAGAGATTTACAAGGCGAGAAAAAAGAGATGAAAGCCGACGAAGGAGCTCATTCTTTTCAATCTTAAGCAATTTTCTCATGTGCACTTAATCCTCCATCTCTCTAACATAAATATCTGAAGAATTTCAGTTAGCATTACAATCTGAATTCTTAATGTATAATAATAAGTATGTTATGATTACTAGTATTCATATTGCACCTATGTAAAAACTATGTATGTATGTACTCGAGTGGTCTGAATGAATGCTGAATAGATGAAAAGAAAAAGCGGAAGGAGAGCTAAGTGCCCACTCGCACTCCTTTCTTTTCTCAAAGATCATTCATCGAAGAAACTAAAAGTTGCTTAGAAAAATATTCACTGGTACTACCACAAAGGCATTTTAATGAAACTTTAGCACGATCATGCTATGCCTGTATAGCTTTGAAGATGACGACGCCTGCTACTGATGAGCCAATCCTAGAAAGTTCTTACGAATATTTTAAAAGAAAATCATAGAAAAAAATGAAAGACGATATGAGATAAAATGAAAAGAAAATGATTCTGAAAAGATAACTAATTTTTTCCAGCCTTCCATTTCATTTTAATATCTAGAACAATGTCATGGTAATCAAAAGACTTTTTTGCAAGGTTTATCTTTCTCTAGAGAAGATCCATATTATGATGCAATTTCAAAGTATAAATTTGCCTCGGAATTTAAAACCTTGTTGAAGATGAGCACACCTACGTACAGATTCATAGCCACTTATGTGCTAATTTTACATACTGCCATATAACAATGAGAGCTTGCACGAACTAGTTTTAATATAAGATCAAAAAGAGAACAGTCTAGTACTTCTCGTCCACGTGCATATCTAATTACTGACAATTCGCCTGGTTCATAATAGTTATGTGCTCTATGACCGAACAGAACTATCTCCATTTTCGCCCCCTTTTTGTTCTCAACTATTTGTCCAAAAGACTAATTTGAACAAAAAGTTCTGAGTAGAGACTATTAATAATTACAAAGTGCAGATACTTGAAAACGTAGAACTAGCAGTAGGCGTTGCACATTAATATGCATAGGTAGATTATGTACGAATTCAAACATGTTGACATAATATCTAATTATACAACACTCACCGCCACACAACATGTTCCAATTCAACCAGTATTTGAATGACGAATCTAATTAAGGTCGCAGTCACTTTCATAAAAGTAGAAAAGACTGATGTTACACGAGAATAAACGTATTCTAAATTTTTTGTGACGCAGCTCTCCGAGCAAACACTTCGAAAAGTGCATCTTTAGACTTGAAAGTACGAGTACGTATATTTAAAATCTAATATTCGTCTGATGCCATTTTACGTTTCTCCGGGAACTTTATCATCCATGCACATGTATACCTGTATTTCAGTGATTTGATTAATGCAAACTACATGCAAGCCTACGATTTAGGTACACACTACATGACATTTTAATTGACAAAAAAAACACAACTCTCAGATAAATTATTTTTGAGCATGATGTTTCAGCACTATAATGACATATTTGCCTGCTGTAACGAAGAGAAAGTTTTTTCTTCATGAAAAAAAGAGATTTTCTTAGTCATAATTCTATAGTCAACTTTTGCTTGATGTATTCATTCGTTCCTTCATTTTTTCCCACTTTTGGTGCACCGAACACTGAATCCATGCACGCATATCTAAAGTTCTCATAATATAATGCTGCCGGATTTTTCTTTGTTGAGAAGGTATGATGTAGTAACTGTTGCGTCGCAAAAAATATGTGGATTATAGAAGTGAAGTGAGCTGGAAGATGCAGACTTTTCAGAAATACAGCACAAAGTGTATACACACCCCAATTCTGGGGAAATATGTGTATGGATGAAAACAGTAGGATGATCGACATAGTGACGATAACAAGTTGTGGCGGTAGTTCATTAGTCAGGTTGAGTTGAATAATTCCATTCCTTATATGCTCTGCTCGACAGTCTAAGTTAGAAGGGAAAAGCAACTTAATCTTCAAAAGTTGATTTTTTAGAAGGGGAAGTTCTAAAAAGGGGATCAGTGAAGCGCACAGCGATGGGAGGAAAAAAACACAGAAGAAGATGCATGTCGTTTCAGTAAGCTCTCATTCTATCTCTCTATATCTCTTTCCCTGAGCCTGTATTAAGGTTGATCGAGATATATATACTAACATATTATAAGATGAATGTCTATGTATTTCGTAGACAAAATGAAAAAATAGAGTTTGGAAGAAAAAAGAAATTACAAGAAATATAGATGAAGGAAGTGGAAAGTAAAAGTGTATTTTCTAATATTCTCTGTTTCCTTTTCAGTTTGTCACACCATCACCAATCACCACCACCAAAGTAAAAAATAAGCATCTTGGCCACTTGTAGGTATATACCAACCCTTTACCTGTCGGCTTCAATTTAACAGAGAAATTGCCACACACAAAGACATGCCTAAGTACATAGGTTATTATTGTAGATAGCATGTGTTGGAGCCCATGCGTTATTGTACACGTACTCTATTGACAGTCACTCCCTTGTTGGCTCGCTTCCCAGTAGTCATAAAGTTTATTTGACTATATGGCTAGGTGATAGCTTTCTTCACTTTTTTTAGATCCTTTTTTCTTCCTCACTCAGTATTTACTGTAAATCCAGGCTTTTTTTCTGAAAGTTGGTTGCGTAATGCCCCTTCAGACAATCTGTCAGTAAAAATTTGCGTAGAGACATATGGCGCTGGTGAACCCCTTACATAAATACATCGCATATGCAATAGACTTGTTGTAGACAGGACAGCATCATAAGGAAACGTTTTCATTTCAATGATTTATGTATGTATTTATGCAGCTTTTAGACCAAACTCCATATTTTAATATTTGACCTGACATGAAAACATGAACAAAATTTGTTGGTATTTTTTGTCTGTGATATTCATAAAGCTTTCGCGGTAGACTCGGTAGTAACAATGCATTTAGTGGAAACTGTGAATATTATTTCTTACAGGGAAATAAATAAGTATAAATATCATACATATTCATACCCAAACACAATTGCTTATACCTACGAAACGTTCTGACTCCTTTTTCTGTACAAAAAATATATACAAAAAACAACGAAACAGGAAAGGAAAAGTCTTGAGAGTAATTTTACAAATCCGGACAATTACCTTCCTGTCTTGCTAAAATACCTGTTCATACTCCTCCAGGCGGAACAAAGTGAGTTACATCACATCACAAGTCTCTCTGCGTATAGTTTTGTAATTCGCCCCAACAGCAGCCAAACCAAACGCGAAAACCCTGCACTTGAGTTAAAGGTATGTAACGTTGAATACGTACCTGTCAGACCACATCCTGCCTGACATATTGCACAATGCCAACATGACTTATTTGTTTGACTGAAGAATAATAAGGTGTTACATACATGTATATATTCTGTATAGATAACCACCAACTTTCTTTCTACTTTTTATTTGCATTGGAACGCTGAACTGTTGGGGTACCTATGTACAAAGTAATTCCAAAATGATTCCAAATAGCAAGTAAATGTACTGATCTTGATGTATAGGCACTCTTGTCTGCTTGCTCGTGCTATATGGGCACATTCAATTGGCAAATTTGCACTTGCTTGCTCCAAACCAAACATCTGAAATAATATTCTTCAACATCCATCATTTCTACATTACCGACGTTTTTCTCTCTAGGATTGCTTGGCGTACGTGGTCATATACCCTACCGCTGAGGATGTTGGAAAAACCATGCATCAAAAATAAAAATGAAGAAATACGAAAGGGAAAATCATTGGAGCGATGTGAACGTTGTATGAGTAATAATGATGAGAATTTATTTCTCTGAAATCCATTATATATACAACGTAATACCTATAACACGGACATTTTAGAATTTTATAGCTCTATCTATATATGGCAATCCTACTACAACTTCTGCTCCGCTGTCACAGATAATGGTACAAAAGTGAACCCGCACTAAAGACCAGTACCAGTAGAAGGAAGAGAGAGAGGAAAAGTAGAAGAAAAAACATTCTTCCTTCTTTTTATCAACAATAATAATACATTGTATAAAAACCTCAAGAAGCCATAAGAAGAAAAGTAAAGGTGATGTATAAGTACATAGGATTCTCCGAAACGCTACCTAAAACAGCATAAAACTGCTCGAGAGCAAAAAAGCAATACGCTTGAGGAATCATGTAGAAGTCCAGTTGTGAAAATGTTGGTTTAATGACAGATGTGGCAAAGGAGTAGAAAAACGAAGAGGAAGAAGAAGAGAAATGAATAGAAATCTGCTTTACTTGTGAAATCTTAGAGAGGAAGAGAGAGAGAGAGAGAGAAAATGTGTATCCAAGAAATATCAAAACCAGGAAAGAAAGGAAAATAGAGAGAGAGAGAGACAGGATTCAGCTGGCTAGAGTTCCTTATCATAGTCTTGCAGACGTTGTCCAATTACAAAATAACTTCCATTTATTTCCTCTTTTCTTCTTACACACAATGGAGATACTAACGAGCGGAAAATCCTCCACGCTCAAATTCATAATAAGTAAACTAGTACATGAAAATAGTCAAAAGAAACACATGTTTTCAATGCTACACAGCGACTACTACAAATGCTACTCTTCATCTCTCTCGCTGACTATAATATTCCAAGATCCACAGAGCGTAACTACTACACACCATTCATGCATATACATCCATTCATATTTCATATTAGTTGTGTAGGTATATTATTTTATGGTATTATTCTCAACACATAGCCGTGCCTCCTCTGCTGGATATGAAAACAACAAGGGGAAAGTAAGACACCTTACAGCAAACTCTTTGACATTGTATGATGAAATGTATATGGGGAACAACTTTTCCGCTGTGTTCCCCGAAGAAAGGAAATCTTAAATCTAATCCTTTCCTGAGGAGGAAACACACACACACACGCATATCCTTCACAGTTCATGGATGCCAGCAGGAGAAAGAGGAAAAGTTATAATGTAGCAATAATAATAATAGTAAGAAATAATCTGACAAAACGGAATCAAGTTATAAAACGGATTTCCTCATCCATATTTTGTGTATAACAAGCTTTCCTTTCAATTGCTTCTTAATCACCAAAAGATATATTCATTTTCTCCAAGCAGGATTTTGTCTTGGAATTAGTTAAGAAGCCTTTTCCACTATAGAGAATATATGTGTATATATTTTATTACAATAATATATGTCAAGTTTGCTAGCAATAATATGAAACTAGGTATTATACACTCCAAAGTTGGCAGTATTGTTGTTGTAACAGAGAAAGTACGGAGAATCTGATCAGCAATTTGGGTTATATGCACATATAAATATTATATAAAATATGAGGAATAAACACTCACTCAAAGGAAGGTAAGTCGATTATTCGAAAATATGTACTGCTACGTACTATTATTATCAACACAGCATCATCAAAATGAGTTATTAACTGGCAATCACCGAAATAAGAATTCATATTGTTACTCGATGAGTATGAAAATCCCAGGAGCTGAGCTCATTAGTTCTTTTAACTCATGGATGGAATTCGATGGAAATCATCAAACAAAAATAGACAAATATGAACTCTTGTGTTGATGTGCTTTTAGGTGTACAATTGGATACTAGTAAAAAAGGGAAACCTAATATTAAGTATCTTTTGGAAAGTATAAACATACATAAATTGGTAACTACTTCCACGTGCTCATACGTATCACATTGAATAACATTTCTCTGTACACTTTTTACAAATTTCATTGTAACTTTTTCAGGTATGCCTAACAATGTTCTCTTGAGATGGAGTTGTTGAAAGTTTCCGCTTTTTCAAAATAATGGAATATGATACGATGATCTCGTTTAAAAGTTTTCAAACTAAAAACATAATATGACAGTACGTGCTTAGGTATATCTTTGGGCTGATTTGTTTACATACTGATAAAAAGAGAAAGCAGAATTAAACTAAAGGACGTCAGGGAGACGAAATGGAATTGTTGGAATTTGTGCCAGGTAAGTGGTTTATCTCAAGTGAGTTGATAAGTAGTATTTTTGAAGCTATCATCTGTCTCTCGTTTTCGCCTGCCTTCCTTGAGGAGACAGCTACTACTGTTCAAAAAGCATTCTGACATTTCCTACTAACGAGCTTGAACAACAGCAACAACACTAACAATAAAATATGAAGTCATAACATTATTCTGTCAGGAGAGAAAAAACTTGGACACATTATAGGTACGGTGTGCACATGTGTCGTAGTGCATAGTTATGTTAATACATAATCCTTACCTATATTTTGTACATTTATAACCGAAAAACTGGAATTACACACGAGTCTCTTGATTTTCACAACTTTATGCTACTTGAATTATATCCAAAACTGCTTTGGCACAGAATCTCCGAAGGAATAAGGACAAAAATAATGTCTGTCGGATTTGAAATTTTAGTCTGGGTAGGACTCTAGGGTAATCTTCTTAGCGCGCGAGGTTTTTTGTTCGTCAAGTTGTAGTGTTATTCCACTTGTTCTGGAACCATCTTGACGAGGATGATACGATGATAAGTTTTGCAATAGAAACGTCTTAAAGAAAACATGAATCTCTTTTGCAAGTATATATATTCTTCTTAATATTATTATGCTTCTTTTACTATTCTCTATTCAGCTATTTTTTGAGGTGTTGACGCCATACTCTCTTTGTCAAGGTGAAAGAAGTGAAAGAAACTTTCCAGACACCTTTTTACCTCCTTCTTTTAACAACTCTACTTTTAAAAAATAACCGCATAAAACAGTGAAGGGACGATGAAGGAGATACAGATTGGGAATTATATTCCATGGGGGATTTCCCACTTTCGACTTATTCCATCTATGCATTTGCAATGTGTGCCAGTAAAGTAAATTGAAGAACGTGTCAGCTCTCCTTTCTTTTCACCACCATATTCAATTTCGTTGTTCATAGAGATAGATGGCAAACTTGCTTGGTATTATCTATTTATTTTATATTTTCTTCAAATTTATGTTATCTTTTAAACATGTACGTGCACAATGTATAAAAGGTACATGCTCTCTACTAAATATGCCAGTTTTCTAAAATATTCTTTACACTAAAGTTATTAACTCGCTATATTGCAGACAAGCGCAGTCATTCCTTTTATCTGATATTTCTCCAATAATCATTTAAATGGAAAATTTAAATGGGACAAATTCGGGGAAAACTTGCTGTTGTGAGTTGATGATTCCAGAACTGTGTTCAAAAATAAAGCAGTATTGCACAATGACGATGTCTGGTTTGCTGGTGAAGAAAGATCAAGACCACATAATGCCATAATACAACGCACATCACTTCCTTAAAAAGTAATGATGTGCATACAAAGGAAACTTTTACTTTTTATTGGATGTTCCAGAGAATGGTTCTGTTGTGCCGTTTTTTCTCGATCAGGGATTGTGCTAAGCAAAATATTATTAATTAAATTAACGAGCAAGTTATAACGGAACTACAGATAACTACAAATATTTAATACACATGAAGTAGATCATTATACTAGATTAAAAAGTATAAGTAGACAAACTGAATATAATGTTCATGACTTTTGTATGCATAATCAAGTATTTTTGTTCCATAAAAGGGATGCTGCGAATGATGCACAATACAATGGACTTAAACCCTACTTTTCATTTCCATTCGCCAAACTACTAAATTACCTCCAAATTAAATTATAAATGGACAGCAAAGAGTAGCAAAAGATGTTTAAGTTACTGTTGAGCAGTGAAAAAAAATACATTTCTTGGATGTCATGCAGCTCAAGTAACTCGTGAACTGCCAACGGCAGACAAGTTTGCAATGATGCTTTCATTCTTTCTTTTTTCATAAGAATAGGACTCTGCTGGCTCTTGAGCTGAATACCCTTTGTATAATTCCCTTAAAGAATCTTGTTATTTTTTAGACTAAATATGAACTCAAACAGAAATCTGGTGCTCTTGTTTTCTTTTATCTCAACAGAAAGCTCAGTTCTGAGTTACTTTGTTGCCAAAACCAAAATGTGTGTACTTGAGCGTACGTGTGGGTGAGCGTTTGTCGTCGTGTGGGATGTTGAACACAATAAAGATTACCACTACTGCTCATTGCCCGTCAAATGCTTAAGTTTTTTCAGATTTCATGTGTACTGTTTCTCTAAGAAACAAGGAAATAAGGAAAAAAGAATCTCAAGGACAGCTTCGTCAGATATTTCGTGCTCCTAGTTGATTGCTCCCCAGTCAACCATCCTCATCCAACCGAATGGTTTAGCGTGCCTGTCGACAGTATGGATCCCTTGATACCAGTTTCTCATAAATAAGTAAATAGTATGAATCCCATAAGCTGTCGCTGTACTGATACTTGAATTGATTCACAAATTTGATCACACTTGTTGTTACGTGACGAGTGACGACTTGGTCGTATACAACCTTGTATTTTTTTACACTGTAAAGAAGCACTTATTTGTCTAACATGCTAAAATAGTATTCGGACAGTAGCGTAACGAAGAAAAGCAACACTCACTCTTTGTTGCGTGATCTCCAAGTAAAAATTCATTTTGCCCCAAAACATTTATTAGATGAAGGGCTTGCTGTTGCGTGTAATCAATTTAATTTGAGCAAAACATAAAATTGAATCTACTCACGAGAACCAAGCACAACGGTCAACGACTTTCTTTGCCCAATGGAATGAATAAGTACTCAGTACATTATGATGTGTGTACTGCATAGTGCATACTACATACATGAATAAATACTTACCTGATCGATGTTTATAGATTTGCTGATTTACGAAACAAGACATCATTCAGATCTTGATGTATCACATGTGAATTATCTGATCGATCGACAAATATTATGAAAAGAAATGAAGCACACCTACTCGTTTGCAACAACTCGGAATCCTCAAAACAGAAGGAAATCAACTTCAAACTTTCTCCAAATCCATAAGACTAGAGAAGAACGCCATATGAAATGTATTCACAGGAAATTCAGAACAAAAAGTAAGATGAAGCACTCAAGTAAATAATAAAATATTTCAAATATTCACATGTCTTTTGCTGAATACAGATATTAAACAAAAAAGTCAACAAATAAATATCACCGTATTTGCCTTTTTCTTACCCTTTCTTTTTAATACTGAAAACCATGAATGATAATAAACCGTGTTTAGTCATCTGCATTATCCCTTCGTTCAAGTTATTTTTAGATTGTGCTTTCTGCCATGATCAGTGCTGTAGGAACAGCTAAAGGGATTTTATTTGAAAAATGTTAAAACTTGTGCATATGAAAATAACACGTTTACGCATAAAAAGATCAGTTCTTTTTTCTGTCACCATCCACCTTCTTACGACCTCGTATATGGTAGCAACAATAATAATAAAAGTAGAAAACTTTTTTATTCCCAAAGTTTGTCAACTTCTCTCCTATCCTAAAGGAAATAGAAATTTCATTATCCAAAAGGAGAACGTAGCAAAAATCCTGCTTGCTTGACTTCATACTTGTGTATTTTAGCTGGCTCATGATGCCATTCAACTTTCAGCGTGTAGCATATATTATTACTATTATTACTTTAGCTCCAACTGCTCCAACTTGGACTGTAAGTGTTGAATGTACCAACGAGCAAGTGGAAGCGTGGTGAAAGTGCTTTCTCTATGCAATATAATAACAATAACGTACTTATAAAGTCATGACAGGTCAATACTTACTTCAATTTGTTGCCAACAGTTAAGCTTGAAAATGCTCTTGTTATCAATATTATTCAACTTTCGTAACAATACAACCCAATTTCTGAACAAGCTGTGCAGTCACAGCTGCCTTTCTCCCCGTTTGAGATTGGAATATTATTTATTTAATTGTAATTGGTGTTGTTGTCGTCATGTCGAAAACGGATACCAGTCGCTGACAGTTTCAATCGAGGCAGGTACACAAAAAACCGAAACGTCCATATCTGATGTGATTGGACGTGACTAAGACGAGACAAAGACAAGCAACCAAACAAGTTATCTCAAGAGATTGAGCATTTTCGACCGATTACTAAATTTTAGTCAATAGACTATAATATAATCCAATTTTCATTACTTGTTCCATTATTTTGCATCCTGTGAAAATCCAAACTTTGTCCGCAGATTGTATACACATCCGCTCACTCGTTCGTTACACATCTACTCTTTCTGAATCTTATGCTCCCATATAATTTTCATGAGCAGTAAAGTTACAGGGAATCCAACCATTTCACTAAACTAGCTAACTTCACTCGAGATGTGGTTATGATTCTAGCTGTTTGCGTCCGCCACAGATTGGTATGTGCCAGCCAATGGAATGGAGTTTGGTTCCACTATTATCGACTTGGCGTAACAATCCAACTCCATAACTATCATCTTCTTCCCCAATCTAAGGAACATTTCCCCAAAGTGTGATAAACTTTTAAACAAATGTAATGCCTGTTCCTTGTTCTGGTAGTATTCGTTCCAAATAGAATATTAAATGAGAAGTTCAGATATTGAATGAATACTTGAGTAGGAGTTCTACAAAAACTAGACGCAGTTACTATCATTGAGCATAGTTAGGATCAGTTAGTGGCTTACTTGTTAGTGGAAAAAAAGCTGATAAAAGTGTATACTTATTCATAATTGAAACACAAAATAATGTTTTTACAATGTGAATATTATAGAAGATTGAAATACAAAATCTCTAAGAATCATAACAGGATTTGAGTTCGTTTACATTTGATACATATTATGATTATAAAATCTTTTGATGTAGAATGCAAGTAACTTAAATGAAAAAACTTAAAATTTCGCTTCTTTTGAATAACTTGTCTTCAAGATGAATAAAATGTAGCAATCTCTTCAAACCACGCAGTTATATTCTTTCATAATTTAATCTCCTTTTAGTATTACTTTAGAATGAGTACTTTAGGTTCCTGAAATAGTTTCTTATTAAATATTATTATTATTATTATTATTATTATTATATCTCTTTATTTGTCTCATTGTTTATGTGATTTCATATAATAGTAGCCTGTGGTAAACAGGGCTTATAATTAATAATCAATATTTTTAAATATAATGTGTTAT
>JAQFYG010001033.1:0-21843 GCA_034694325.1 Entomobrya corticalis
GCATTAGACCTAGCTCAGAATGATGACACGATGCATCATACAAATTTTATATACAAAAACTACAGTACGAATGTACACCCCCTTTCTTCCGCACTTAACAACCGCATAATTCATCATAGGTACTCACCTACCTTCACATTACTGCTTTTCTAGATTGTGGTTTGGAGTTGGTCGGTATAGTTAGCCTTGCATGTCAAAAAACTGTCAAAATCGTCTAAGGGATTAAGAACAACAAGATATCCAGATACTCGTTTACGTAATTTGCGTTTGTTGCCACATTGGTAAAAATTTCAACCAACAAATGAGTTTAATTCGGAAACTTTGTTATTTATTTAATTTGTCATCAATTAAATAAATATTTTGCTTTGTGTGCTGCTAACTGCTAAAAATTATTATAAAGATGGAAAGCAATTGATTAAATATTGAATTGATGGTAACAATTACTCCAATGGCATGTTGTTTCACAACATCTCAACTTTAGCTTCCGGTGCTCTACTATAAATCCTTCAAAAACATGCAGTACCCTTCTTATCTAGAATCCCCTCATTGTTAGCATTTGTCGGAAGATATAATAGCCTCAAGGCGCTTCTTCCGTTTTAGCAAAAAGATTGTTTAATTAACGGAGTTGTGAATTAACCAAGCGCTGCGTGAATTTTTGCTTCTTATCGCATTGACAATTATTATTAAACTACTATAATCAGATGTTTAACAAAGAATTAAAATATCAATACATTATTGAATGAAAATTAAATGCAAAATGCATTGTGATATTGTGAAGTGCATTGAAATGCAGTTTATTATTCTTTTTGTGTAAAGGATGGATCTGCAAAAATTGTATGACATTGTGATAACCAAATTCAGCATCTGAGTAGCAGATTATTTGTTTCCTCTAAAATGAAGCACATATATTAGGTCGCTCATACGGAGTTATATTTGTTGAGTAAGTGCTGACAAATTCTGTTTCTGGGTCAAGATTTTCCCTGTTATCGGTTATGACATCTTCTTGCTTATTGATACGCTTCGAATTTAATGCAGTTACTTTGGTAACCCTTTTATTGGTTTTATGAAATATATCATATCTCTGTGGAAATGTAGATAGATCTGACATCCAATTGCCGGATAGTATATCAATCCTTTCGTCTTGTTTATTTTCTTCATCATCGACTATTGTTGATGGACATAAGGTAACTTGGGGTAAATTGCGATGATAGTACTGTATCTGTTTCCGTTTTGCAAGGGTCCAGTCTGTGTTGAGGCTAACAACCTCACTTACCAACAATCCTTCATTTTGTGATGGTGCGGTAACTATATTTTCTACACGACTGTTAGACCTACTTGTGTTGTATATTTGGAGAAAGTTTGCATATTCCTCAGACCGGATTTCACTGTGACACCAGTTTCGATCGGGAATTCTGTCGTAATAGTAAAGTGTGGATGAGCACATTTCCTGGCTGGTAGAGAAGCCCCCAACTGTGGCGTTTCCGTTTTTGTCCGTATTATCAAAAATGCATCCTTCATTTGAAAATAAAATTAATACTTAGGACCTAGAAATCTTTACACAATTAACAAATGCATACTAAAAATCATGCAGAATGTTTTTTTACTGGTAACTAAGGAATCCCCCGGTAGAATAAGCCGTTCTTCTTTCAAAAGTCGAATTTGTTGATAGTCAAAGTTGTAATTGTCATCGTAGGAAATCCATGGGAGCTCTTTATCATTTCGAATATGAATTACTCTGATACTGCGACCTGTAAGATGACTGTGAAGATGTGCTGCAAACACACGAATTCCTGTGGCTGGTAGCATGCTTCTAGTGCAGCCTGTATTAAGTAAGGAAACGTATTTTAAAAATCTAGCACAAATAATTATTGCGTTCGTTTATATGAGTAATCCGTACTGACCTGCACCGCACATTCCAACTATTTTATGAGCAAGCGAATTAGGTGGAACTAAGAACAGATTAAATATGGTTTAGTAAATATTAGTTATTATAATAATATACAATAAAATATAACTTCAGTATTTTGGGATACCCAGAAGAGATGGTGAGCCAGGTGTAAAATGCCCAGTGAACAAAGGAGAAGCATCATGTTGTCGAGGATTATCAGTGTAGAATATTTCCAAGGCGTGCCTCACCTGAACACCAGGTATTAAGCTTGGATTGTCATAGTGCACTTGAAGCATAAAATACTCTCCTGGAACAAAGGGAAGCCCAACATGTTCTGGAAAGAAATTTGGCTAAACAAGAGACAGAAAATCATTCATTATTCGTTTTAAAATTGATACGGACTTGCAGATTTTTTAAATACCTCAAGGCGATATTTTATTTTGCATAGGGAATTAATAACTTCGCTCCAACTCACCCTTTGTCCGACTGCCCATATATGGAAAACTTCGGTACAATAATGAGTTGGAATCCGACCAGCCGGCTCTCTCAAAATATAACACGTTTCTTGATACCCTAATAAATTTTCAAAAATATTTGACGCATCTTGTCCGGGTGGCGGAATGCACCGATGGAGCAGATAGTGGTGAAGATGACGTCGCTCCGTCTCAGTAGGGAGAATTGACCGGAGCTGCAGAAAATTAAATAATCGTTACTTTGCACAACACTAAGTAGCATTAACACTCTAAAACGCAATATTATTACTTACCCCAACAACATGCTTCCTCCCCGTTCCAGTTCCAGGGGCCTTATATATTCCGCATAAATAGGTTGTTTCCTTATCTGGAATTATTTCTGTTTTGGAAATTGTCCACACTTTCCAGTCGCCAAATCTTTCCCTTTTTCGCCCAAGTCCAAATTGTTTCGTTTCCTCCAGACTCCTTGGAGTCAAGTCAGGATCCAAAAGATAAGAGTAAAATACTCCTCGATTTTGATGATGATATTCAATGTCATCGTCTTTTTCTCCAAACGCCCACAACAAACCAATTACGTCTCGCTGGAAACAAAACATGTTTTATGTTTTTTTGTCAAATTTGAATTTTTTGAAACTAAACGTTTTCTTACGTGAATTGGAAGATCATGATCCTCATCGCAAGTTTCAAACGGTCTCGAAAAGCTCAAAAATGTATGCGTGTTATTTTCCCAGGCAATATGAGGTATCCAATCCTGGCTTGGATCCTCCACAGGTAACTGATTTCCAACAGCATGGCGATCACTAAAGTAAGCCTGCCCATTTGGCAAAACTCCACCAATCACAATATCTGCCCCCGACATTTTCCCCTTCCGAGACAACCCAAATCCCACATAACCTTTAGTTTGAACGGTTACGTTGAAAAACACTTGGGATTCTTCCCAGTCAACAAGCCACTCCAGTTGAAATTTTCCATCTTTGTCCAATGTTTCAAAATGCCTGTATGGATTGTTGTCCATCTGGTATGCGACCAGATTTCCGGGCAAAATTGTTAAAATGAGGAAACATGTCGTTTGTTTTAATAAGTTTCTGGCATTCATATTTCTGAATTTATGTCTGCTTTGCCAGCTACCGATTATGGTGTCGTGCACACACCAAAGGACGTTAGAAAAATAGGTGTCGTAATTAATATTTGTGTAGTTATTTATATGCCAATCTTAAAACTAAATGATAATATATAAGTGGTTACGCATGCATGCATAATATTTGAGATGAATGCAATCAAAAGTAAACTCTATCGAGGCTTGTACATCATAAAAGTGTACTTTGTATTGGCAGTTAACAAATGTTTTGTTGTACAATTAGTATAATTTTGGCAACATCTACGACTGTGACATTGAATCAATATATAATTGATGCTGCATAAGGAAGTTGCTTTTATTTTAAATTCATATGATAACAATAACATATCCAACTCCAGTTGATATTTTCTATCTTTGTCCAAAATCTCAAATTTCTCAAAATGTCCATACGGATTGTTGTCCACCGGGCATGCATAGATGCTTTCGGATAAAACAAATATAATTTGCAAACAGAACAAAATTTGGAATAAATAGTAAGCTGCCATTTTGTAAGCTATAAAATGCTGAAAGTGCCCAGCAGACACTTGGTTACAAGTTGGTTTGGAATAAACTATTGAATGTACCAAGTTAAAGTTTATACTTATTTCAACAATGTTAATATCTAGCTATAACATCTTGTTTAAGGGCTGTAGTATAATGATCATGTCTGATAACCATTGAAGGTTAGGAAGCGTATCCTGAAATGTATTATTTGATACTTTGTGTTTATATCTATTATCTACACATTTATACATAACAACAGCACCCATTTTATCCTATTTTTTGTATTGTATTTAATTCACTTACTCCCAAACGGATGGATTGCCATTGAATACTCCAGAATAGAAGATAAATATATTTATATTTATGTAATATGATGCAGAGTTGCAATTAGTACATTGTTGTTACTACTCATATGTCTACACACATGTAATATTCATATCAGCAATAAAGAGTTGTGCATGTAATACTTGATACAATGTACGGCATAATCATAATCATAATTGTACAGCATTAAATCAAGCAAGGTAATCTAAAGTATTTAACACTGCGTTAAGAAATTTGACAATGATTTATTGTATTGTCTTTATTGTCAATATTTGTGCATGAAAGAGTTCAATTAAAATTGGAAATGTCATGGTTTCTACCTGAAATGATATCAAGATATTATTATTGGATTTCTGAGTGAATGCGCTTTTATATGTAAGTACATGTACTACTGTATGTATGTAAATGTATATCTTCGTGTCAACATATCCGGCATAGATTTTTGTCTTGCGTTTTATTGGTTCAATTCAAATATTTTTTACATTTATCTTTAATAAATAAATACCTAGTATAAACAGGTATCCCACAATCAATTTTTAATTCTCAATGAATTGCAAACTGTAGGTCGTCGGTAGCGAGCAATGTCTTTCGGATAAATGCTAACAAATTCCGTATCCGGATCATTAATTTCAAAATCCTCTTCACCCAACGCAGCGTTTCCATGATTGTTTTGGGAACTAGGCCTCCGCAATGAATTCGATGACGAAGTTGTCGCTCTTCTAATTGGCGGAGGTGGTGCAAATCTTTGAGGGACAAGTTGTGGTTGTGGAAATGTTATACGTGGGTTACGCCACTCGCCTGAACCACGTCCTCTAAATTCTTCCTCATCAATTATTAACGACGGACAAGATGACACCTGAGGTAGGTATCGATGATACTCTTGTATCTGTTGGCGTTTTGCAAGAGTCCAGTCTGTTCTAAATGTGCCCACTTCACTCACCAAAAGTCCAGCATTTTGTTGAGGTGACGTAACAACATTTTCACGTCGACTATTAGACCAAGTTGTGTTATAAATCTGGAGAAAATCGCGATACGTTTGGGAACGAATTACACTACGACACACTGCACGATCCGGAATTTGGTCATAATACCACAAAAAGCCTGTGCACATTTCATTCCGAGTTGAGAAGCCTCCAACAGTTACATTTCCATTTCTATCTGTATTCTCATAAACACAGCCTTTTAAAATAAAAAAAATATGTGCATTCAAATGACCGTAGTTAATTCTTGAGTTAAAAATTGAAAGTTTAAAAAAATCTCATGTTACGATTTATCAATGAATCTCCAGGTAGAATGATCCGTTCTTCTCTCAAATTTCGTATTTGTTGGTAATTAAAGTTATAATTGTCATCATAAGAAATCCATGGAAGTTCCTTGTTATCTCGAATGTGAATTAACCGAACACCTCGACCAGCTAAATGAGTGTGGAGATTAGACGCAAACACCCGGATTCCGGTGGTGGGCAACATACTTTTGGTACATCCTGTTGAAATATAAAAATACTTGAAATACCTTCGATAGCGGTTTCCCCGATGCGATATTTAACTTTAATTACTATACCTGCTGCACAATGTCCATATATTTCATGAGCTAGGGAATTTGGTGGTACTATTTGGTAAAGAGAATATTAATTATTGTCACAGAATCACAGTCTTGTTTATAGTCAAAGAAGACCACTTCGAAAGTATTTTTTAATTAAATATTTAGGTTTACCCATAAGGGATGGTGATGCTGGCGTCAACTCGCCAATTGATAATACACCAGCATCATGTTTTCTCAAGTTGTCAGTGTAGAAAATTTCTAACGCATGGCTAACCTGAATACCAAGGTTGTTGTCAGGGTTGTCATAGTGCATTTGAAGCATGTAATACTCATTTGGTAATATAGGGATTCCAGCATAATCGGGGAAGAAAATTGGCTGTGTAAAAATTATGAACACAATTAAATGATGTTTAGCGCAAAAAAAACAACATAATATTCGTCCTATTGCCATGCTTTTAATATTACACGTTACACTTACCCTTGATCCTACCGCCCACACATGAACAACCTCTGTGCAATATTGAGTCGGTATGCGACCTGCAGGTTCACTAAGAATGTAGCATTCTTCTCGATGATCTACCAAACGCTGAAACACTCTAGATGCGTCTTCACCGACTGGAGGTCTACAACGATGTAGTAAAAAGTGGTGAATATGACGACGTTCCTTTTCAGTGGGAAGTATTGATCTGAACTGTGAAATATTTTTTACGTTTAGAAATAATGTAAATGAGAATGTACAATTTTCCAAGCAAACGAGTTATCTTACTCCAACAATATGCTGTTTCCGATTTCCTGGTGTTTTATGAATGCTGCACATGTACGTTGTATCCTGTGCTGGAATCACTTGTGTGTGGGGTATACGCCAAACTTTCCAGTCACCGAGTACATTTAGGCTTCGATCAATTCCATACTTTTCTGTTTTCTCCAGCTCCCTTGGCGTCAAATCAGGATCCAAAAGATAAGTATAATATATTCCACGATTTTGATGATGATATTCAATATTATCATCGTTCTCTCCAAATGCCCATAACAAACCAATGACGTCACCCTGGAAACAAAATATGGCATTGCTTTCAATTTTACGTATGAACATAATTTCCATAGTACTTAAATTAAAGTTGGTAGTTTACGTGAATTGGCAAGTCATGATCTTCATCACAAGTTTCGAATGCTCTGGAAAAGCTCAAAAATGTATGCGTGTTACTTTCTGTTGCTACATGCAACACCCAATCTTGGCTTTCATCTTCCACAGGTAATTGATTTGCTATGGCATGCCGATCACTAAAGTATGGCTGTCCGTTTGGCAAAACCCCACCGATGACTATATCCGCTCCGGACATTTTCCCCTTCCGTGAGAGCCCAAGTCCCACATAACCTTTGGTTTTCACTGTCACATTGAAAATCACTCGGGATGTGTCCCAATCTACAAGCCATTCCAGTTGATACTTTCCATCTTTGTCCAAAGTTTCAATATGTCTGTATGGATTGTTATCTACTAAATATCCGTGCAGTTTTAAAGGAAAAATTAGGAGGAATATTGACAAAATTGTTAATCCCAGTAGGCTACGTATTTTCATTTTTCTAAAAGATTTTGTAAAGTATTTAGATATTTGCTCTATACTTGAACAAAATGACAAGTAAAACTAACATGTAGATTTGCTATAAATGCAGACAGCTAAATTCAGATATTTTACTAAATTTTGCAGATCTTTATACCAATACAAT
This sequence comes from Entomobrya corticalis, assembly GCA_034694325.1. Taxonomy (NCBI): domain Eukaryota; kingdom Metazoa; phylum Arthropoda; class Collembola; order Entomobryomorpha; family Entomobryidae; genus Entomobrya; species Entomobrya corticalis. The sequence continues at coordinate 7,574 of JAQFYG010001033.1, forward strand.
TATAAAATTGTTCTTATCATAAGGTTATATCTTTACATCTCCTCAAATGCTAATACAAGTTGTAATTACTTATAGCATCTTTTACAAAGGATTCTAGTCAGTGATAAGTATCCTCCTTTTGGTTTGCAAGATATTATCACTTGCTTCCTTACTTGAATGGTAGCCCTGCCCCTTGAATTTTATTGCTCTTGTTGCTTTTTTTGTATCTTGATATCGCCATTTTCTTCCCTTTGCTATTTATTTATTTAGTCGGTGGTGGTAGGTAAGTACAAAACAAATTTGGCATCATTAAAAATTCTCTGAAATGAGGAGGCACTTTGCTAACAGTTTAATATATTATACCTATCATCTTCCTGCTAAAACCAAAACTAAAAACGAGGTGTTGGCAAATTTTGGTTGAAAGGGTTAAAAGTTAAAAAGATGATAACAGTTGATTTTCAGCACCTTTATAGATTTTAAAATGTTGAAATTATTACTTGAGTTACTGGTACTAGTGCTTACTACATGCAAAATAAAAAATGATGTATACAAATCGGTATGTGTTTCCAAGGAAACGAGATTTTTTGCAATTAAAACCAATATGTTTGCTTCTTAATTAAAAATCAGATAATATTATTGAAAGGAAGACGTTTAAAATACTTTTTTTTGTAAAATAAATATATATTTATCTTGATGGTATAAAAGCTTGATATAGAACAAATGTAACATTGTTTTCTTTATTAATACAATGTTTACAAAAATCAATTTAAAAAATACATACTTAATAGAAAATATGCCATCAAATAACTTGGCGCATATAAATATGACACTTCAAAAAATATTTATTTCTTTAATTCCAAATTTTATTTTATTTCCTAAGCCATAGAAAGCAAGAAAATTATAGACTATCTATTAATTAATAAAAAATAACATAATTATAATAGTGTTTACACATAATAACATGTTTTATAACACCAGCGGAAGTAAAATTTCCAAATAATTATACATATGTGTATTTACTTTTAGATATTGTCAGCTTTCAGAGAACGCTTTCTTGTCATCTATAAATACTTCGTAATATGGTCTTATCTCTTTAGTAATATTTTATGAAAATTATCTGAATTTTTAATTATTTTAAATATTATGTATTGTGACAAGAAATTCATCGCTTTCATGACATACTAGTATAATATATTGTGCTTGTTATTGCATAAAAAACTTTGCGTGTAAAATTCAAAGTCTGATAGACATAAGATGTTATGATAATAGATAATTATAAATTGAACCAATTAGACAATTTTTATAGATTTTCTAGTTTTCTTTCAATTTCCATAGCCATATGCCCATTTGTTTTTCTTGTTTAAGCTGATGATGTGTGACTGACTGTGTGAAAATGATGTGATCCAGTGAGCACATGGTAAGCGTGAAGAAAAATTCAAGCAAAAAGTTGATCGTCATGATCACAAACAACGGATCGTTCTTGGATCAAAACCTCAAACTGTCCCGTCTTAGACTGGACACTATCAAACAAGACATTATCATGGATAAGTAGGTAGATTATAAAAACAGCATCTTGCATCTGTACCTATTTTGTTAAAAAGAGAGGACCGCATGGCCATGGCATTGATCCAAGAAATAAAACAAAGTGTTTCGTTCTGCGTAAAAAATCAACTTGCTCTGCTCCTGTACTAGTTTTACATAATCAAGGTTACTAGGAACAGGTGAGCAGATTGAACACTTTTTTTTGAGCTTGAGACGATGATGATGCTGAGAAATTATATTTGGTCGAGTACCAAGATCGAGTAGCAAACCAAGCCAAAGAAGAAGGAAAAGGAAAGTATTTTTGTGAATGGCAGGTGTTGATCGTTTTCTTCTACTGTTTCTATAGAGCTACTTTACTTTCAGCAGCTGCATAGGCGCCACCACTGTAAAAATTCACATCTTTTCTGTACGATTCCGTGGGAATGAAAATCCTTATTTTTTTGCTGAGTAAAGCAGTCTAGGAAATAGTTTTGTATGGAGACCTCTTCTTCTAAAAAAGAATGACCAAGTGGTCAGCGCAGCGGTGGTGGTCAGCTCTAATAGTAATCAAGATCATTAACGGGGTAAGATAAAAAAATAGGAAAAAAAGAAATTTATTATGCGGCTGCTGCATAAGGTGTACTAGCTATTAGCTATTTAGTTTCGGACCTTGAAATAATTTCTGAGGAAAAAAAATCTGAAGGGATTTTTTGAGACAGAAGGCAACTGGCTATCTGGCAGCTTTCGTACTCATTTTCCCTTATTCATTCGATTTATTGACCTTCACATTGAAAAATATTTATTTCGTTTTTTTGTTACGGTCACTGCAGTTGTTTCAACTTTTCATGAAAAGTCAATTAGGTATGCTGTCTTCTGAAGTGGCTACTTATTTATGCAGTCATACATGTATAGCTTTTATATATTGATTATTTTGGTTACCTGTTATATTGATATATTCATGAAAATGTAGTTCCTGGAAATAACGTTAACTTGATATGCATCTGTTTGAGTTACTTTATCAGGGCCAGGGCCAATGCATTAGCATAAAAAATACCCTTAGAAGATTTTTGTCGGTTGTTTTTATCCATTCAATTTTATGTGGTTTTGGAATAATGATGCTAACTTAAGTGACCATTGAGCACAACTGTCCATAAAATGCATACTATCAGACATCAGATGCGTTTAGTGGATTTTTAATGAGGAAAAAAGAAAAGTAAAACTGAATAAATATATGCATGATTGTAATTTCGAGAATTGGAGAGCAATGGAAGGTGTTACAAAAGTTGATATTCTACTTGTAATTTATTTAATGAGATACTTATTTAAATTGTTATCTTTTTTATTGGTTGTAAATGGTTGAAAGTATTTTTCAAAAATATTTCTAAGGTATTTGTACATTCATTTTAAAGCAGATTGTATTTGGTGGTCAGAATAAATCGTGAAGCTAATATATTACACTAAACAGCATTCCCATTTTGTGCGAATTAATTAACATAAAAAGTACTTGTAAACTTAATAACTAACAACATAAAAATTAATGATTATTTAATTACCTGATTTAATCACAATCTTACTCTAGTTTGTAGTTTGTCACTTTGTCGTTGACTGGCCCAAAAAATTATAGTAATGCGATTACTGATCTTAATCGTGTACCTTATGTTAATGAAATGTGAAGCAGTCTCTATATTATAAAAATATTTTAAAGAATATTTAAACCAAAATACATTTTGCAATTACAATTAAATTGTCTATATAATTGATCGCAATTTCCTCTTTCCGATATGGATATGTAAACGAATTTTAAAGGCATTGTCACAATAAAACAAATTTATGTTCTTTTAGATATTTCTTAAATTAGCTTACTGAGAAATCACGACTTTTGTGCCACTCGTTGCCCATGTGCACTCAAGTTATTTGGACTCGTAATAACACAAAATGGTTGTCTTTTGGTATAGTGTTGATGATGTTGATCTAACAGAGATGGTGATGATGATGTATTGCATGGAATTGAAGAATGTGTGTTAACTGAATTATCCGGAGACACAATTGATGTAGACTTGTCCTCGCAAAGTATACTTAAATCTGTTGTTACAATAATGCTTTTGGAAGCATCTACTGTTGATGAAGACGATTGAGATGACTCCTCCTCAAATTTCTGATGACTTTTATGTGGTGGCTCCGGTTCGAATTCGAAATCAAGATCCAAACTGCTGTCGGCTGTGTCAGGTTGCGTGGGAGGAAAGCCCAAAGTTTCTCTCAAATCTCGGATGTAATAAATGGCGGATGTAATCACTTCCAAATTAGATAACCTGTTTTTATAAAGAAAAAGAAAATATACGTTTTATTACAAAACATCAATTTTTACTGATAACTTGAAATCACTTAAGCTAATAACACTAGAATCTCCTATAAATAATGTCAAATAAGCCACATCAACTACACATTAAACATTTATTAAATAATTTCATTCTTTTCTTTAAACTTACGTTTTATTTTCAGGATTGAAAGGCACCATTTGCTGTAATTTGTCCAAATAAATCTTCATATCTGCATGTTCATTTTCCACCACCGTAACTTCATCTTCCGGTTTTGTAATTTGCATATTGGGAACCGGTAATCTTCTGTTATTTGCACGATTATTTTTCTGCCCTTTTGAGAGCCCATTTTTGCCCATGCCAACACGAGCATCTTCTGAGTCAAGAGTATTGCAAATCTTCATGTTTCTTTCTTTTAAATTTGCTTTAAAGCTTCACCTAAAACAGAATAATCTTCAAAAATTGACTAATTTCCCTATTGAGTTAGACACAGATTTCAAGATTGCTAGCCAAAGAGCTCAAAAGTGATGATTTATCCAGCTTATAAGACAACAACAGAGAGTGTTGTGACGTTTCAGAGTCAAGAGTGAGTCGCCGACTGAGAGAGAAGTCGTTCAGCAAAACGGGTTAAGTCCCTATGAAACCAAATCAACAAAATGCATGCAGAATGGTAGCAACATGGAAAACAGACTGTGAATGTACGCCAGCAGTCAACATAGAAAGGAAAAATGAAAAATGAATGCTCTGCGTTTTTAACAATGTATAAACTGTATATACTGTAAAAACCGGATAGAGAAGCGAATTAAAACAAACGGCCCTCAGATCAATTTTACCGATTTCGTTTTCATCGGATGTTTGCACAATTCAGTAATTTCCTTCCGCTTTCCGCTTATAAAAGTGGGTCAAGTAAGCAAAATTCATTGGTGAAACTTGAAAGTAAATGTAGGATTAGCATTACAACAATACTATACCATATTGTAACTTATGACTTAATTATTATATCATTTTGTACACTTTTATGCTGTCTATTTATCTCACAATATATAAAAACATTTTCAGAGTAAACAGTTCTAAAATAACAATAAAATTACAAATATTTTTTTCCTAGCTGCTAATATTAAATATCAAATTTAATCATACGTAGATTTGTTCAAATTCTCTAAAATAATTTGGTATTTTTGCATTTGAAATTCATAAATAAAAAACAGGAATATTTTGTCAGCCTGATTTCAGAGCTAGCCAAAATTTCCCATGTCAATTTTTATATATAAACATGTACTATGCTGACCTATGATTGACAATATGAATAAAAAAGCAGGATAATGCTTTTAAAATTGAACTTTACCCACAATGCGATTTTTCAGAATAAAGTACATAAATTTATGAAATTTTCATTTTTTTATTAATCAAATTAAATACAAAACCAATTTATAAGCGTAAAACAATATTTTCCCTTCCATGCAATTTTGCAGCTGGTATTAAAGTTATAGAAATACTTTTGCATGCTACATGCAATGAAAATAAAATCAACTTGATTATGTTCACAAATTAAGAAAGTTATCGAATTTCTCTAACAGCATAAAATATCTGAATAAATGTTCAACCAATTTTTTTTAACCAAAAAGACGTACTTGGTAATTACATACTTGAAAATTTGCAATCCTAGATTGCTACAGGAATTGTAGAAATTTACACCAGAGAGTTGTATATAATTTTTAAAAACATTTTCAGATTCGACAAGTCTGACTTCAATAAAAAGGCAAAAGTTTAAGTAAGTGCATATTTGTAAATATTGCTGTTTATAAGTTTGAAAGTGAAATACTGTAACAGATTAAGAAATACAAAATATGTTATTAGTTTCCAGGGCTTTAACCAGTAGGCATAAAGTTAGGAAGACGAATGATATTTCCAACTCCAATCCTTTGCACGCTTCCAGCATTAGCTATAAATTTTTAGTTGGAAATATTTTTTTAAACATTTATTACATGATCTTCATGACACATGACACATTGTTCGACAATGATTTTTTAACATAAAGAGACATACCGACACCGATGGTGTTAATACTTGCCCTGTTCAAAGCACCAACGTTCTTCATTCCGCTGTTCAATACCCCTTTATTGCCAATCCCCACTATTTTAAAATAGGAAGAATATTAATTAAATATTTTTAATTAATTAAAAATGAATAATTTTTGTAGATAAATATTTGTTAAACGTTAACTTACTATTTCCAACGCCTATATTTCCAAATCCGAGATTTCCGAACCCTACATTGCAAGGTTCACTATAAATTTAAAAGACATACCATTTAGACTTGGACGATAAATTTTATAAACTTTGCACACAAAAGATTTCCGAGAGATCAAATAAAAATATATGTTATCTGATTATTTTAAAGAAATATAAAATTAGAATTTGCTGAAATCTCTCACCAAAATGTAACCAATAAACAGGCTATTACAGCTACTTGAAGACACAACTTTACTGCTGCCATTTTTATAAAATTAACAAGTGAAATTCTAAGATCTAACTTGAAAATGAAAAGATGGGTTTAAGACTGTTGTGATATATTTTGTTGGTGTCAAAAATGAAACTAAGGTAGATGCTCGGAATTCTCCTGCATTCTTATATGGCTAAATTTTAGACTACAGTGACGCAAATGTAAGATTAAAGAAAATAGAGAAACAGTTGAATCTTTTAACAACCGTGTTTAACGTAGCCGTTTTGTGGTGTGAACTCAACAATTTAAATTATTTTCATTTTCCATGGTGAATTCAAATCTTATTTCAAATTTTTCCTGAATTATGTTTTTTTAAAGTAGCAACTGGTCACATAACAGATAATAAGAGGAAACCTTGGAAACTCCGCAAAACATTAGTGAGGTATAATAATATGTAAATAACAAAATTGCTCAAATTGCAAGTTAGCGCCAAGTTCATTGCATGTATCAAAAATCGATTTTATAAATTGAAAGGCTTGTCGAACTGCTCAAATTTAAGTTAGCATCATTTTCATACATACACTGATCTATTGTATGAGCACTGGAGTAGTGTCATCAGTTAGACGAATTAAATAATAATGCCTCCACCTATAAAATGGTTTGAACTCATTCATTTAGTGTCATTACTCAAGCAATTTTTTGTTAAGCATAAAAGGGTTTTTCTATTATTTGTAACAGCCTAATTTTGATTTATATTATTTTCAAAATTACTTTATTATGGTAAATAGCGTGGCGTATCTCCTATTCTTAAAAAACGGATGATGTATCACGTAATTTAACCAGACGAATTCAATTACTGCTGAAGTCAATATACCCATGCAATCTTCCAAATATCGTGTGAAATAAATTTCCATATTTTTCAGTTTACCCATACAATTTACCTATAACTTTTCCAACATTAACTACGAAAGCATTATTGATATTATCTTTCGTTTTGCTTGGAAATCTCGAATGTGCGAGAACCTTTGAAAATGTTTGGTTTGATGCAATTTAAAAAAATGCTCTTGGACCTCTGTACAGCGTAGTTTAATTCTAATTTGAGAGGTTTATAAAATCATACTTGACATCGAATCAACAAGCTACACTATGATTAGATTTAGAACTCATAATATGTATCATTTTGTTTATAAAACAAAGAAACCTAGTTTTAAAACATCAACACAAAAGCTACTAAGATATTACAATAAAAGCCCAGATTGTGCGCCGTCTGGTGAAAGCTTCCACTTCCATCTGTACCCTTCACGTGGATAGATACATACCAATTCACTTAACAGCGTAACCTTAACAATGAAAATGATTCAAGGTTCTCTAAATACATAAAATGCACTTTCTCATTTTACCTCAGGTGAAGAATCCAGCTTACCAATTGTATACTGAAGACAACAGGTGAATTTTCTTAACTGAAAATCAAGATAATATGATAATATCTAATATGCTATACGTCATGGAATTCCTATTACTTCTATCCCAAGAAACTATGATCATACAATTGAGTTTCACAGATGTTCAATGTTTAATCTGAAAACTTCTGACGATGAGTGTAAAAGCCTCTGAAGTACTGAGGAACGAATATATCTTTCTCTGAATTAAACAGTCTTTAATTTAAAACTGTCTGCAGCAATGTAATCGATATCATTAATGAAACATTCGAAAAATCTGATTAACTTAAAAATGACGTTTTGGCTCTGGTCCACTTCGAAGAAATACCAAAGCAACTAAACCAGAAGGCACTTTGATTAGACCTTCACATTGAAAATGATTTTTAAAGGTAATAAAAAGTCTCGAATTCCTTTGCCAAAGGCTTCTAACGAAAAAGTCAATTTGAATAGGCTAATCAGAAATTGCATGATACGTGGTATTCCCTCCTCTTTATCCCTTTTCCTAGATCTGGACTCTTACCTTTTGGCTGAGCAGCACCCAAGGGTATATTGATGGAACAATAGAATTCGATAATATAGAATAGTTCGTTTGTTTTGAAGATGCTACGATCTTATTATGCAGATGCCGTTAAAAATACAATTTATAAAGATGACCACTGGCCAACTGTTGCCTAGAAAGTGCTCTGAAGGCTTACCATTGAAGGCTCTTTAGATTCCAATTTTTATTGAAACAGTTGGCATCTAGTCTAGAAACAAAAGTTTCTCAAAAATTATAACAGCAATAAAGGCTCAGAGGATGTGGCTTTCATTTCATACTATTCTCATGAAAAGTGTCATAATCGATGCATTTTAAGGCATTTAATAATAGATGCGTATGAAATGTACTGTACGATTTTTATATTCAAATTGAATGATAATTGTTGCAGAAGATATTAATTGGTGAGCTTTATTTATAAAATATATGAACTTACAAGCATTTGAATTGAAAGTTGCTTTCAACAATTACGTACTGCCTTTAAACAATGTTTTGATAATGAGAATACACGAAGAACGCAAATCAGAATCATACGCGAATTCGATTTGAATTTGAAATATTATAGGACTTTTTAATATTTATTTTAGAATTTTAATTTTCCACAATTAGTTAATGTATGATGTAGCATAAAATTATCTAACTACATTTGTTATAAAAGTATTGACGTTAGTGCGTTTGTACGTACAGTAGTTTTAAATTGTTATGGTATAATATCTGTTGTGTTTTACAAAATAAATCTTTTTACGATTACCGTTTACAATAGGTATATGTAAAAGAAAATTATCAGTTAAGTACGACATGTTACATTATATAAGATTATCACTGTGTCGTTGTTATATAGTATCTAGTGAGTAATTAACATGATTATATTATTATTACCAAATGTGCACAGTCAATAGTTTAACAGTCTCAATAGTGCTTATATAATACCTATTTGCATTGCATTGCCAAAACTGCATTTTATTTATCAGTTTTTTTAAGTGCTCATATTATCATTCAACATTGTTGATGAGATCATTAAAGACGAATTAATGTCACTGTCATGGTTACAAGGAACTGAGATCGTCCAAAGTGCTGGTCGCACAGTGCCCCAATTTCCTTGGACAGTGTCTTGGGATTCTTGTGAGTAGGAATGTTGTCCAAATTGAGAGATTGAACTTGAACAGTTTTCGGATGCAACAATTGTTGTGGCGGTTGAGGCTTCTTCATTTGCATTTCCATTGCTGGTTTGATGGTCATCTTCATCATGTTGAGGATGACAGTTGTCAGGGATATGAGAATAAAAAGGAGGTGATGATGAAACAGATGTTGGTTGGGACAATGATGGTAACTGTTGAGTGGATGAAGTGTCTGCAGTAGATTGTTGAGAAAATTCTGCAAATGACATGCATGGTGGAAGACCAAGTGTTTCTCGCAGTTCCCGTATGTAATCAATAGCGTTTGTGATCACTTCCAGTTTCGATAACCTAATGAAAAATAGAAGAAAAATTATAAATCATAATAATTATTAAATACAATTCAATTATTGGCAAACAATTTAAAAACTTGAAGCTCACATACAAAATAATATAAAATACTTTAAAACCGGAAGTTAATTCAAGTTCAAGTTACCTTTTATCTTTGCGTGAAAACGGGACAATTTCTTGCAACTTGCACAAATACTCTTTAATCATTTCTCCTTTAATTTCTTGGTTGTCTTCACCAAAAATAATATTGCGCTGGTTCTCACCATGTTGACCTCTTTTGATCCTTTTCACTCGTTTGAATTTGCGAACTCGTCTTCTCCCAATGTTTTCACTGTCACCATCAACTTCTTCATTTGTAATACTGTTTGCATCAGGAACACTACTACTCGCACGACATACTCCCCCGCCACAAATAGTTTTACTGTCAAAGTACATTTGGGCTTTCATTATTTATATTTCCCAGAATAAATGTTATCAACACTTTCGTTATCTAGTTTTTATTAACTCCAAATGATTCAATTTCTGATTTAATATCGCTAATTTTAATTTAGTAATAAACGTGTATTTATGAATATATTTATTTTAACTGTTTTAAAGCGAATACATTTTTTGAACCATTTCATTCAGAAGCTGGCAAACAACTGACCACTGTCATCAGAATGCGATCTCGTTTCTTTCCTTTACACATGTGAATTAAGCGATCTTTACTTTATACACCTACTTGACTTTTTGTGTGTTGTATACAGATATTATTATAAGCATTCTTATAATGTCTGTTACGTACATCGTACATCACGTAACATTACGGCTTTTTTCATTGTTAAGCAGGCACATGGCGTTGCATAATAGGTGGTGTGATCCTTGCCTCATCCTCATAAAATGCGAGTATACAGACCAAAACTATAAGAAAAGGGTTAATAATAACTCCCATGAACCATGTTGTTCCGCTGTGCTACCAGAAAAAAGCCTTGCCTTTTATTATGCTTTTTACCTTATAAACCTATTACGTACATATATTTTCCCATCTTTTCTAACTTTTTTGTTGTCTTTTTGTAGAGCACGGCACGCCACAATGCACAGAAGGAGCAGAAGGCGAAGAAAAAACTATGAATTTATTTTGCAGCTGCTGCGGTGTGCAGTCTACTTGCAAGAGTGCAATAATATCTTCCCTAAAAAAATATATGATAAGCTACTAAGCTGTTTAAGCTACTGGTCATTCACGAGTTTCATGATAATTATAATGACTGTGCCCACATAAGAAATTTTACAAACAAAGTGCTTACTTAAACACAATCTGTTTAATAGTGGATGATGATGACCATTTGGCCTGCCAAGAGGAAAATATATATAATCTGAGAATGGCATATGTGTCCCATGGTCCATAGCGTGTCCATCATGGCACGTGCTGAAACACTACCAACTTGTTGAGCATGCATTTATTATGTGAAGTAGCCCATCACAAAAGAAATAGCAGCCGGCTGGCTTATCTTCATCTCCAGAACTCTTGTCCGGTTTCCGTATGGCGATATTGATATTGCTTGTTTAGAACACATTTATTTACCTATTTACTTTTTGAGTGATGGACAATGTCCATGAATCGGTAAACTGTCAACTATATGTTTGTATTCAAAATTGTTTCAAAAGTTATCTGTGAAAACATTTCGGATACATTTCTTTCTTCTTATTGAATACTTTTCTCCTTTCATACCATCTTATTATTTTTTGAAACAGTTTGTCCGTTCCCCGTTCTGGCTGGAGAGAGATTTTCACCTTGACTGTGCACCCGTGAACGTGAATGAATGCCAAAAAATTGTTTGGAAAACACATCTCTGTAATTGTACACTGTACACTACCATATTGCATTTCATTTTCATCCAACATAAGTTTTTTGTTGTTTGGCTAGCCAACCATTCTGTTCCGTTCGTTCCGTCCTATGACGATAATGGTATTGTACGTTTTGCTTGAAGGGATCAAACATCATCATCAGCAGAGCATCTATATATATTTTTCATCGTCTCATCATCAATCCATCAGAAGATAATTTTTAAATACTATTGCTTTCTACCCATTTAACATTTTAAGATTAAAAAGTAGCGAAATATATTGAAGCAGGTAAATAGCAGGTGTCTTGAAGAAAAAGTTAGCTGCTTCCTTTTTTCTATATAAAACTTATAACCATTTAATTTTTTTCTTCTGTTTTATATTTTCCTCCAGATGCTACCTTGCATTCCATAAATGATAATTATTTTTTTATGCCGGTGACAGATTTTAATACTATTTTGGAGCTACTTGTTCTGTCTTTCTTTCATCTCTTGTCACTCTTCTGTGACGATGACGACAACACTCTAAAAAACTACAATCTGTCCACCACTGCCACCACCTGCTTCCTTCCTCTGTACTTGTCTGCTTTAATTTCTCTTGAGCCATCAGAGAAAACAGAAAAAAATATAATGGTAATTCCATTCATTATTCAATCTCTTCTGATGAAAATGATTTCGTCATAGAAACTCTTTCTCTGGAACGATACACATTCATTCTTCCTTTTCCATCTTCTTCTTCTGCTGCTCAAATTGCATGGTTTGTTGTTGTGCTATTGTGGTGTCGTCGTGGTGTATAGCGACAGGTGTTTTACCTTAAAGGGTGGCTCTTGGCTTCATCATGATCATCATCAAATTCTGAATTGAGTACACATTCATAACATTTAAAAAATATTTCAGCCTAAACTTAAGGCGTTTCATTTCATAATTTTTTTTCAAATGAGAATCCTCAAGCAAACAAATAAGAGAGAGATGTGATGTGATAATGTGATCCTATAAATAACCCACCCATTTAAGGCATCACCCTTTTTTTCTTTCTCTTTTTCAAATTTAAATCCCTTCACAATTCTCTTTTGAAAAGCATTTCATTTCTCTTTTTTCTCCAGACACAAGAGACTTGAGTCTGAATAATTTTTCATGTTTTATTCTTTGTGCTTAATTTAGAATATATTTTTTTGTTAATTCCATGAATATGTCGAGCCACCTAAAATGGAAATATGAAATGAAATGCTTAATTTTTCTTCATATTATATAAATGTCATCATCATCTTCGTCATCATCGTTTCGACTGGATAAGTACACTCACAAACGCATTGATTGTTTGTGGTGTGGCCATACAAAATTATTCTTCGTGGACCAGAGAGAAGAAGTAAAAGACCACCTGTTTTGTATGCGTTTCCTTCCTTTTCCAGCAGAAGTACACCTTGCCTTAAATGGTAAACCTGACCCTTTTTGGAGAGATCCGATCGTCATGTTGATGATCATGGTAACAAAACGGTACTTTTTTCATTTTTGGTACTGTACAAAAACGTGCATGGTCGTATGCATGTGTGTGTAAGTACATGTCATGCCATATGGGTCATTTTTGTTCCATATTCATCCGAGGATCGGAGGAGGAGGTGGAGGATGAGACAAGGAGACTGATATGGAATCAGATTAATTTTTCATTTCATTTTCAAGTACCATAATAAGAAGCGTTATCGATGTTCTGCTTTTGAGTATATTTTTTTTCTAGAAGAGGAGTCAACAAATGAACGCTTCTAAATACGGCGGTTTTTGTAAATTATCAAGCTATTCTAATAATAATAAAAAATAATAAAAAATCATGTCAGTTTGGTAGTGTAGAAAAGTAGCCGAACTAAATACAAAAATATATTAAGAAAGAATATATAATAAATATATTATATTATTGTGTTAAACAGCATTAATTAAAATTAAATCAGGGTTGCCATGGAAACGTTTAACCTTATTTAAATGAATTTAACGGGACTAAATACATAACATCTTGACAGACAGACATAAAAATTATATCGTAAGTTTAGAAATCAAGTACTCTCGATTCCTCAATAATGAGTCATTTCTTCTCTCTAGAGAAATGAGTGTGTGTTGGACTGTGTTATGGTCCACTCTTCTTCTAAAGGAAATGGATTGTGGGCTCCTTATGGTCAACTTGTAGTAATGATGATACCGATTACTATTATTTTTTCTTCCCACCCTTTGTCCTTTTTTAGCTACCCTTCTTCTTATTCTTGAGTGACTATGTAAGCTCTGATTCTGATTTTCATTTCTGTTGACTTTTTTTTCTCTTCTCTTGAAAAATGGAGAGAGATTGATTGGAGTTGACCATAAACAGCATCCTCATCCTCCTCCGAAAAGAGAAAAGATTTTTTTTCTTAAAAGATCTTTCAATGCCCCAAAAAATTATAATATAGAGCCATAGTCAAAAGAACCACCCACCCACACATTCCCAAAAAATGACCATAAAGTAGTAGCAAAAAGCTATAAAAATAGCTTTGTAATTAAACAAAGTTTTTGGCAATTTCTTTATTCTTTAGTTTTTTGAAATCTTCTAAAATCCACGGATCATGCACCAAAGAGCACATTGTAATCATCATTGTGTATTTATTTCCTATTTCTTCTTTGTCTGAGTATTTACTTATATATTTTTTTAAAATATAATTTTCATCGTTATCGTCATCTTGTGATATTAGCAGATGCAGATGTTTTTCCATACTTGATGAGTTTTTTTTCTTTCA
>JAQFYG010001034.1:0-21841 GCA_034694325.1 Entomobrya corticalis
AAGGACAAAGAGAGATGAAGAATTCAAAATAGAAGAAGCCAGACTTATGGAAATAAAGTCAAATTTTGAAGCTGAAATAACTCAGTTAGAGCTGACAGTTGAAAGCTTAACACAAATCTTGTCTGAAGCCTCCTCTAAAAATGATAATCTCATTGAGGAACAAAATAAACTTTCATCAGAGCTTCTTGTCGCACGAGATGAAGCTGAAAAAAATTCAAACAGCATTCAATCACTGTCGTATGAGTTGGATGAGGAACGGCAAAAAAATTTGCGCATGGAGTCAAAGATTGAATCTGATCGATTGAAGAGAGAGGAGGAAATACTAGAAGCGGAGAAGAAGCTTGGGAACTTGAAGTCCGAGAAGGATGAGCTGCAACAACAATGTCACTCGCTTCAAATTGAAGTGCAGCGCCTAAAAGTGAAAGCCGAGGAAGATGCTTCAAGTATCCAGTCTCTTGTTCTAAAAGTAGATTCAGAACATGAAAAGTTTGTGGAGATGGAGTCTACCTTGGAAAATGAAAAGAAGAAGCTATTTTCTGAGAAGTCGGAGCTGGAAAGAAAATTGGAAGAACTTGCTTCCTCATGCAATGCACTTGATGAACAATATCAACGTCAGAAACTTCAATATAAACAGTTGGAGGAAAAAAGTGCCTTGAGGATCGAGCTACTTGAAGATGAACGACAAAGTCATGAAGAAATGAGTGGTATTCTGAAAGCAGAAAAACAACGCCTTCACTTACAAGGGGAGGAGCTACGGAAAAAACTTATAGAGACGCAAGATCTTGTAGCGAATCTGGAATCCCAAGTTAGTACTCTACAAGATCAAATTCAGCTAACTGTGGTGGAGAAGGAGACAATAAAAGCCAACATAAAACTTCTTGAAACCAAATTGAAGGATGAGCGTACGAAAGCTGTGGATGTGAACTCGAAATTGGAAGAAGATAAGATACAACTAGAAAAGACCATTGAAAGTCTGCAAAAAAGTTTGGCGGAATTAAACAGTCAAAATGAAGACCTTGCTAACAAACAAAATGATCTTTCCTCTGAACTTCTCGCTGCTCGGAGTGAAATTCAATCTGTCACATCCCAGCTAGATGAAGAACGCCGAAAAACAGTGCACTTGGAAGCCACAATTGAATTGGAAAGGACAAAGAGAGATGAAGAATTCAAAATAGAAGAAGCCAGACTTATGGATATGAAGTCAAATTTTGAAGCTAAAACAACTCAGTTAGAGCTGACAGTTGAAAGCTTAACACAAATTTTGTCCGAAGCAACCTCTAAAAATGATAATCTCATTGAGAAACAAAATAAACTTTCATCGGAGCTCATTGTTGTTCAGAATGAAATTGAAAACTGTTCCGGTACAATACAATCTTTAACTGATATGCTGGATCAGAAAAATCAAAAGGTACAGAACTTAGAATCGCTGATTGAGTCAGAAAAAAGCAAGAGAGAAGAAGAAATTCAAGCGACCGAGAAGATAATTTCAGACTTGCAGTCAGCCAACGGCGAACTGCAGCAACAAAATATATCTTATGACGATGAAGTACGGCGCTGGAAAGTGAAAGCTGAAGAGGACTGTTCGACCATCCAGCTACTGAACACCAAGTTAAATACTGAATATGAGAAAATTGTAGCAATGCTGACTGAAAGAGAAAGTGACAAGCAAAAGTGGACTTCCGAAAGATTAGATATGGACAGCAAGCTGAAAAAGCTTAATTCAGAGTATGATGTGCTGGATGAACAGTATCGGGATCTGAAGCACGAAAACAGACGGCTCCAAGATGATGCTATATTAAGTGCTACAACGTTTGAATATAGCCTTAAACAGAAAGACGAAGCTAATGAAAACCTGAAATCTGAAGCTAAACGCTTGCAATCAGAAAGTGAGCAATTAAAGACCGACCTGTCAAACACTCAATTGCGTTTGAGCGAACTTGCTACGCTAAAATCTGAGAATGCAGTTTTAAAAGATAAAATTCAAAATGTTTCTCACCAATACGAGCAAGAACAGGAGAAAATAAAATCACTAACGCAAATCATTCAACGATTCCAGGAAAAGGAACATGTCATGTTACAAAATGAATCCGATATGAAGACTATCATTCAGGAGAATACTGCTTTGAAGGAAACCCTTGATAAATACAAAAGTCTATATGGAGACTACGCCAATCTTGCCAGCCATCAAAACAACAAGCAAAAAATTAAGCATCTCGTTAACCTCAAGGAGGAAGTCATACAGTTGCGTGAAGTAAGCTAAACCTTTATTTTGTGATATCTCCTTACATAAGTAAGTGTAAAAACCATAAGAGTTAAAATATATATAAATTGGGGTTTCTTTATTTTTATTTACTAGGAAAACAGTGTTTTGCGCCAACAACTGGTAGAGTACAAAGATAAAGTGAGACAGACACCGGCTGTTCCTTCAACCCGTCGTTTTGACCCATCACAAGCATTTAAACCAGTTTTGAAAGAACCATTCGTTTGCGATGAAAGGGTGAGCAATTAAAGATTTCAGCAACTGATTTGTTAATATTTTTTGGTTTTGGGGTAATGAATTATCAAATTTATTCCATTGTATAAAGGATGTCCGAGGCCCAGATGCCCGTTCTACATTTACTGTACCAAAGAAGACGAATCCCAAACCAACGGTAACTCTTATTGATTCTACGAAAGAGTCCAAACAAGGAATGGCATTTGACGTCAAATTTGCAGAAAATAAAGAAAATCGATAGAAATTGTTTCGTGTTCTATATAACAACTGAGAAATAACTATTATTTGCTTGCTTACGGTTGTTGCAAGTTCGCAAAAAATAAACTTATTTTTGTACAATATCAATCTTGTAATGTGCTAATATTAATGGTTCGTATGAATATCTTGTAAGCATATTTTTAGTTTTTGATAGTGCTCATGAAAGATTAACTTACTAATTTCTGGATTGAACGACGATGGTGATGTACAAAGTTAAATTTTAATTCGTTTTAACCTAACATATTTTCTGGTAATATTATTTTGAACCACCAAAATAGTTTTACACAAATCGCTATCACTGTGAATTAAGCTAACATTTTATTGACTTCACATTTTAAATTATACTCCAAAAGAACTTGTAAATTAAAAATTAATGTACTATGCATGAACCAATATTTTCGTTTTTATTCCATTATCGACTAAGCCTACACCTACATCAAAATATAATTAGCATCAGACGCTCAATATTGTGTCATCAAACATAGAATTTTCATTTTTTACTAATTCTAATTACATATAGTTCTCCTCTAGCACTGTTTTGTTCTGATACATGCAATCAACAACTTCTTGATGGATGGTCACTATGTTAAGATTTCTGTGGCAGGCTCACAATGCTGCTAGGTTTTTTGTGTGAAAATATTGAAATTAATTTTACATTTCTTTTAACACGGTCTTTAGACTTGGACTTGACAAGACCGGTCACGATATCGTCATATGCTAATGAACTAGGTTGCTGTTCATCTTCATCATCCCATTAAAGATTTCATATTTATATCAAAATGATTTCTGTCTGCCATCGCCATCATGCTTGTTTCACATCTTCATTTCAAAGAGGGATGAAAAATGATCCACCCGTACTCCAGTTCCTTTTATAAAAAAAAATAAGCGACCACCATAAATTTCTGTATCGAGTTTTTGCATAAAATGTTTCATTTTACTCAGAAATTTTTTTCACGAAAATGTATTCTTGATTTACTGCGCTAAGGCTCTCGTTTCCTTCATCGCAAGGGCAAAAAAATATGCACATGCTATGCTAATGAAAAAGATGCTTCAGAAGATGTGTTTCATTTATTTGAAGTTTTCCTGTACAGCACTGAAGCAGACGACAGAGCTCATCTTAAACTTCTGTCAAGCCTTTAGACTATAAACGCAATATGTGCAGACAGCACCTCATATCATCGTTACCCCAAAATTATCATTCATTTTATTTTAATGTGATTTCTTCTGTGGTATAAAATTGAAAAGTAAAGATATTTAGCACGCCATTTCACATTTAGACATGCATCAAATCAGGCATTAAAATATGCATAAACAATCAATTCAATTATGATACATGAATTGAATACATGTCGCATCCTTATTATGCGCAGCGTTTAACAACAATGAAGATGATCAGTCGTCTTCTGTCACCATTACCACACAAGTACCACCACCGCCAAGCGACGTCGGCAACAAGCAACATAATTTCAATTATAGTCATAGCCTTATAGCATATTATAAAAACGTAATTTCAGTGTGAACGTACCCTTTTGCTCACATGTGTACAGGAAGGCTGCACTTAATCATCCCATTTTGGTACACGATATGATTATTTTTGTCAAGAAAAATAGTTATTTTAAAAGATGCTCCATTATTATTTTCACCTGAGTATTTTTTTATTCTTGTTGTTAACCTCACATTATGTGTGGCGATCTACAACGTACTTGGCGAGGTGCTCTATGAAAATGGGTGTAGAAACCTGTGATCTCATTAGCTAATGATTGCTATCATATATCACGCATTTTCAGTATTTTTTTTCGTTTCGTATGAATAAAGACGGAACCTGTCTAAAATATGTGCAGAACATCAGCACAACTCACTGTCGGTTTTATGATTATCATGTTTGTTGGACGATGTACATATTATTATTAAATTACTTTGGAATCGACTCTTAATGTTTCTAATGTACAGCATTGTTTTGCATGGATGAAATTGAAGGTAATCAATATACATAATGTTAATTATAGTACAACTAACAAGAAAGAAATAATAATGTATGTGTATGGTGAACTTTATAGAGATGCAATTGCTTTTACCTTTTGTTATTAAATAAGTTTGCACAAAAGTGGACAAGTTAAGTTACGAAAATTATGGATCTATAAAAGGTGGACCAAGGGTAAGAGCACATTATCATTTCAAGTTCAACCCTTTTCCATGGATGAGAAGTTCACGGATTGCAATATATGCTCTTCAAATCAGTGCTGAAAAGTGCACATTTAAAAATCTGTGTTAAACCGAAAATTTCCAGAACCACTGGAAAAAATCCGTCATGTTATTAAAATTTCCGTTATTACTTCTTCTGTGGTGCTATTGTGAGGTTGAAGGATGGGGTTATCGGTACAACTATAATCCTGGAACTGGAGAATCAAATTTGTGGACATTTTTACCGGGACATGAACAACCAGTAGTGTATGCTTACACGCCTGGAAGGCCTTGGCCTCAAGTATACAGCGTAAATTATGATGGTCTCCTCCCAGGTCAACCCTCATTACCGTCAAAGGCATACAACGGTAAGATTTTTAATATTGGGGAACAACAAATGTATCAATTGTAGCGCATACGATTAAAATGAGTATAAATCTACTTAATGAAAATGCCCTTTTTAAATTGCAGACGATCCATCTCTATACAGATATAAAGGACCCGACGGGAAATTCCGTTACAAATGCAAAACAGAGGCTTACTACTCAGAATATCAAAAGAAATGCGTGTGGAAACCGGGCTACTACAACAAAAACCGTGGTGGATCCGATTACTAAAAATAAACCCGTTTACGTACTATGCAAATCACATGTATGTATGGTATAAACTTTCTGGACAAGCGAACATGGACTGGAACCGTTAAATTAAAGACTTTATCAAACCAACTATCTATTATTTTTTGTTACTCTTTTCAATAAGTGTATTAATATCATCGTTGTTTTTTATCGCACATTATTTCGTAAAAATGATTGAGTGGTAGCAAGTAGTTTTTTAGTAATTAAATGCAAGCAAGTATGCAATTTATTATCCGATAATAATTGCAAGAAAACTAAATGATGATTGAGTACTTCCAGTTTTATGATGGTTTTATTATTCATTTAACGATGCACACATAACCTCTAACCACCAAACCATACCATTTTCTCATGCAAACGCTGACGGGGCATTGTGAGAGCTTTCCAATCAAGGATGTTCCACTTGCACTTTTGTTATGGTCAATGTTTCTGACTAACGCCTATGGGGCGCCTATGGAAATTATTCCAGTGTATAGTTGTTTTGACCTAAAGTTTTGTCTACAGACGAATGATGTATAGAATTTAGACTGGGTTACATTTCATTTGCAATTACATGAACATGGCTGCTCTGTAGGGAATCTAATAAAAGCGGAAGCGCCGAACGGGAATCTTTTTCACTTGCATATAACTTATGATTGCATCACAACATTCTGTTGTTCATAGAAGTAAACTACTAAATAACGGTAATCATGAACCCGAACAGGATAATGAATCTACCCGAACCCCTCCTACCAGGCATACCGTCAGCACCAAAGGGGAAACGTTTTATTACAGCAGCCGAAATCGATTACCAACGACGAAAACGGCAACTGGCTTATAGACTGCCAGCACTCAAGCCTGAAGATTTGATTGGAACGTCAGTCAATAGCTATAATGTTAAATAAATGATTACCAATTCATATTAAACCATTGCTTACACTTCTACATTTCATTTTGAAAATGCTGGTTTCATGTCATAGTTTGGAACAGCCATTTTATCAAACGCTTTTAAGGGATCTTATGGCATCAGGCAATTCAAAAGTTGCTGATGAAATTAATAATTTACTGCGAAAAGAAGAAAGAGATCGTAAATCTAGTCAAGTCAAAACCCGGATGTCGCCTGTAAAATTGATGGATCAACCTGAAGTTCTTCAGCGTATAGCGGACACTCTCAAACTCGAACAAACTCTTTTGCATGAAGGTTCATAAACTTATTTTCATTAAAATTATGATAAATTGATAAAGATGAGCATATAGTGTAAAATTGGTGAAAAAGAGAAAAAAGAAGATTTTTGTTACTCATGTATTAAGTTTTTGATTTTGTTTGTACTAAAAAGGGAAGAAAGAGTCGGCCATGTTGATTTGCAAACAACTTGCTGACTCATTTTTGCTTCAGGACAGAAGTGTGTGGCTGGCACGACATTTTTATCTCGCCGTACTAAACCGGTGCCGTAAAATATGCCCAGCGACTACAGATCGACTTCAAGCAGAAATCCATTGTCTTCTCGCCTACATCGCAAGAGAGAACAATGAGAACTTGGGTAAAGAAGAGACGCCATAAAACAACTTACAATTTACTGTTGCCATCATTTAAAAGTGTAGCCCACCATCATCATCAAATCAAATTAGTTCCAAGAAAAATCATTTTTCAATTTAATTAGAGTCTAGTCCCAAAAGCATGTAATAATGGAATCTATACCTATACACAAACCATTAATCTAGAATTTCTTTTTTTCTGATCCCTCCAAGCATCTTTTTAAACACACAAAAAATAATAAATGAAAATTTTATGTCCTTTTAAAGATTGTCCATTTTAATGAAAATCCATACAGAATCTGCCTTAGCAGTGGCTATAGACCACTTAGCAGTTTGCCGGACCCTGTCACGAGACCAAAATTGGCAATTTAAACCAAATACGATTTTGATAAAACTGAAACGGCCCATTGCATTTTACGGAATCACTTCAGAAGGTACAAAATTTAAGTATTTTATCCATAATAACCGTGTTGTTCTCATGCATTTTAATGGGTGATTTATTTTTATTACTTTTACTAATCGTTATAATAATAATTCTTTGCTGTCGTGTTCCTGCGTGTGTGTCTGTGTGCTTTTTTGATGATCAATGGATGTGATATGTGGCGGCAGATGTTTACGAAATAGTGGACGCATGTACTATGTCACTCTACATGATTGCCAGTCTTCTCGAGCATGAGCTTCTGATTAGTTTGGCTAATCAAATCATGCATTCGCCCCATCATAAAGCACCCACAGACGACGATTTGAAGAATGCTCACGAGTTTGCTGATTTGGCCCTTCAGCTGGCTCTTGAAGGTTGTCTATCTATACGCTTTAATAATCATCGTCTCTTTGCAAAATGCGATATGCGTGCTCACCCAGAAACTACTACAACTGACATGTAACGAAAATGAAAACAAGATGCGTTCCGAAATAATATTATAATATTTTTGATGCTGCCAAATGTAGCACCAGCCAAGAAAGTCCTTTTTCTTTGGTTTGCAAAGCAAAGAGCGTAATATCATCCCGACGCCTATTTGATTGACAAGTGACAAGTTCACGATTATCTTGTAATTAACCCACAATAACACCCAAGCATTCGCTGTTCATGTCAGTTGTAATAATTGGTACATTTATAGCAATTGCTGTATATGCAAATGCATGTATGTATTTTTCTCATGCAAAGCTTGTTAAATGGGATGAGAGCCAGCGTCGCACAACAAGCCGGTTTTTTGACAGTTTAGAAAACAAAAAGTACTTTGAAGAGTAATGTTGGCACTTTTATGCTTTTGATACCTTAATTTTTTAAACACATCTGTGATACGGTGATTTCCGCAGTTCGTCAGCCAGTGGCATTGAGTTCGGCGTTGACAAGATTTGGGATTGTTTTGCGTCATGTTGGAGCGTATGAAGACGCCATGAAGTACTTCCAACAATTGCAGCAACACGCAAACTTAATTGGGGATACAGCAACTGAGGCAATTGCATTCAACAATATGGGTCTTTGTTATATTGGGTAAAACATAGACATCAAATATCAAATTAATTGCTCTCTTAGAAAATGCAACGCATCCAAAAAAGCTATGTGCTTGACGAGTTTATAATTCATAAACGCTATAATTTCAATGTTAATTTATTTTTAAGCGTAGAAAATTAAAATTATGCATGGCCCGATATAAGACATACAAGTTTTATAGTAAATATTATGACAGTGATTGTATGATTCATTTTACAACAAAAAATTTGTAGATTAATATCCTCATTTTGTTAATCGCATGCTACATCGGAAGTGTAGAATGTTAAATTCTGTCAACGCACTGGAATGTTTTGCGAAGCAAAGAGAGCTCGCTACTTTGATTTTAACAAAGGAACTGGAAGGAAACTCTATGCATGAAATCGGTCATTTGCTTTTGCAGGAAGGGTAGGAATACATACAATTTAATTTCTAAAACCAAAGCACTTATTACAAATTTGTCCTTACACCTTTGGGATTAATTAGTGAATGTCCCTAATATAGACATTTATGGGAAGCAGAAGAGTGCTATTTAGTGGCGTTTGAAAGATTTCATTACGCACGGCAGGTACGCAATACCATAAGAGAACAACGCAAATCTGCAGATCATGATCCAACTGGAATTCATCATGAAAGCTTAAACAGAACGGAAATAGCGTGGGGAATGGCAGGAGTTGCAGCAGGACAAAAATTATGGTCTCGATTGTCTGGTCTATGCAGGTCTGGAAGCTCAAAGGATTTGAGGTCGGTGTTGGAGTTCAAATGTGGGCGTAAACCCCTAAGCCCGGTGGGCAGACCAGACTATGCCATACAAGATATTTCTGAAATGCCAAAGCCATGGGAAAGTGTTTCGGAAGCTGGGGAAGTTGGGCATATGGACGAGGAAGCGATTATATTTGAGTCTTCATGGGAGGAAGGTTTCTTGTTCGCCACAGGTAAACCTTCGCATTCGAACAGAATTGGACGAACAGCACGAAAGGTTGGATTTGATCAACAAATCTTGGATAGTACTTTCAACGACAATACGGAAACTGAAAAGTCATCCCCTCCTCACGTAAGCATGGAAGCTGCATTGCAAGAAATTAAGGAGTTAACCAATGAAGCAGAAGACGTGAGAAAGCGGTCTAATTATAATGCAGCCAGAGCGTCAATGCTTATGGAAAAGGACAAATCGTTGAGGAAGAGTCTTCACGCTGCAATGACTGCGAGGGGATCCAATTTGTCCACTGGTTTAGTCGATAGAAGACCAACAATACCGAAATCCGAAGGCGATGATTCATAAAACCGATACTCTGTTTGGAAATGGATTGAATCGAACAACCTATCATTTTAGTAGTCTTCATAATTCATTAAAGCTATAAAAAGAATTCTCTTAATGAAAACGAATAAAAATATAATGCAATATTGCACTAACAGATTGCGAATCGTTATATCCGGTATTTGAATCATCAATTTCTGAATTTCTATAATTTTTAATTGTTCATACAATAATACATACCTATACATAAGTCCCGTTGGCCAACAGCTCCACAGATATTTTGCTTGGATATATATCGGTGTATTTTTGTTACTTTAAAAAACTTTCAAGTTGGCAAAACAAAGACATCGATATATTATCATTTTACGTTTTTCTTAGCTTGCTTGGCTTCTATACATACCGTTTGTACTTTAGAAAAGAGTCCCACAGGCCACAAACTACAACATCCCGATCGATAAAACGGAGTCTGTAAAAGATGTAGAGAGGGTAATGCACCTCTGCTTTCCAAGCATTGGAAGGGTTCTTGGGAAACTGAAAATGGAAACTTATGGGAACTTGAACATGCAGGAGTCCATACCATCCAGTAGCTCTGCAACGCACGCTTTGCTGGAAAGCTGGAAGCAGAGAACGGAAAGAACAGCAAGAAAACTGAAAAAGAAAGCTGTTCATGTTAGAATAAGTACAAAAAATGGGCACGAAGAAAATACTGCTGATAGGCTTTCTCCAAACTACATGTACCAATTTACCCATGCATGCAATCAAAGCAGATCTTTCATTGCTTGTTGGTAAACATTAGATAAACAGTTACTGTCCTGTTTGATTATTCCAGTTTGCACATTATTTAGGCATCAAGCTACTTACATTAATTTGTTGAATCATTATAAATTGTGACACCTCCATTATATTAACCTTGCATTGCACATGTCAGTGAACTATTAATTTACGCATTAATGACACATTAAACTAAGGATTGCGATTGCTGAGGAAAAGTAATCATGATTAGATTTTGGACAGTCATTTTGATTGTTTCCTACAATTTGGCTTACGGAGCCAATGTTCAGTTACCTTTAGGTAAATAACAAGTAATGTAGTATTTTGTGACCATGAACCTTCTAAAAAAGAGAAAACACAATTTAATCGTGACATGGATTTTTTCTTGAATACTTTTAGGGGTCGTTTTTGACCAAGGCATTCCCGAGGTGCAAGCAGCGTTCAAGCATGCGCTGATGACGTTTACACCTTTGAATGTGACGCGGTATTCCGATAGAAATGGCGACTTTGGAGAAAGGTTTGGATTCACTGCGTATGTCGACACTATCAACACGGCAGATGCATTCAAGCTGTCGAAATTAAGTAAGATTGAAGATATTCAATATTTATATAAAATAAGACTATGCGCTGTACGGGATGCTATGCTATACAATTTTATATAATTTGCCATATCATGTTATTGGATGCTAGATGAAATATCATTTTCTTTTTCATCCCTCTATAGTATGTACGCAGTTTTCGAGAGGAATATTTGCAATGGTTGGAGCAATGAATTCAGAGTCTTTTCAAACGTATCATTCGTATGCAAACACGTTTGAGATGCCGATTGTCGTGCCGTGGTATCCAATGAAGTCTGAAATATTGTCAGAGGTTTGGCTCACTTTTAACTTTGATCAAATCAACTTTCACGTGCTTCGCGACATGGTTCATTTCTGTTTAAAAGTTGTTCTGCTCATTGATTCCAGTTCAATAGTTGGGAAAACCCTCCTTCTCCACCAAAGATGGATTTTGCTATTCGAATGCGTCCAGATCTCCATCAATCCATTTTGGATACTATTGACAATTTTGGCTGGAAGAACATCATATACATATACAGCACCAATGAGGCCCTGCTACAGTTGCAGTCGTTGCTTCAGCGGCTCACACTTACCGACAATCCTTTAAAGATTAATATAATCAAAAAAATATCTAGCGTTCAAGACGCTATTGGAATACTTCTCGACATTGAATCAGCAGAAAGGTTAGCTCCAAACAATTTTGAAAATATGAAAAGCATTTCTGCGTGTAACAATCTCTTTGTATGAATTCTAACTGTTTACAGGTTTTCTCCCAAGTACATCGTACTTGACTGCCCAATTAATATGGCTAAAGAAATCATTGTGGCACACGTCAGGAACATTCAGTTGGGCAGAAGGACATATCACTATCTACTCGCTGGACTGGTTAGTCCTTTTATAAAACTCTGTTGTAATGATATAAAACTGTTGACCCTAAATATTGTAGTATTAAATTGAGTCTTTGAATTTCACAATTCTTTTTTACCCTCTTATTAAAATAAAAGTAATGGTGATTTTAGTGTTAATGTATAATGCATATAATAGGCATTTGATGAACCCTGGGATGAGACGAAGGAAGAATTCGGAGCAGTGAACATAACCGGATTTCGAATGATTGATCCTAATCGGAAAGTTGTCAAAGACTTTCTCCATAAGTGGGCGACATTAGATAAAAATCAATTTGAAGGGGCTGGGAAGCGATCAATTTCTGTAAATATTCCCTAATCGAAATCGAAGTGAAATCCGTGTTACATTTTTAAATGTTAATAATAAACATTATATGCAATTAAATTCTTGTAGTCAAATGCGGCTATGATGTTTGATGGAATGATGGTGATTCGAGAAGCTTTCACCACAATTTTAAATGATAATCCGAGAGCCCTACAAAGGAAAATCCGAGATTTTACTTGCAGTTCCGGTCCAGGATTTCTTGATGTTGTAACGCCATCAGAACATGGTCGGACAATAAATGGACATTTACGAAGAGTTCATGTGGAAGGTTTAACTGGAAATATTCAATTTCATGAAAATGGAACGCGTAAATACTTCACCATCGACGTTATGGAGCTTACTTCCGGGAGTAGCAAACTAAAGAAGGTCTCTTTCTCATTTTACACATTAATGTTTAATTTTGTTCTATTGTATTGGAACCATTCTTATATTTACTGATGGTACTTTAAAGATTGGAGAATGGACCGATTTTCACGGTTTCTCTTCGGTTACAAAGAAAGTTAGAAATTTCACTCCTATCAGAAGATCTACAGATACATTTGATCGCATTTTCATTGCAACAGCTTTGCTTGTAAGTAACAAAATATAACATTTTAAAAATATTTTAAATACAAGAACTCGATTTAAAGAAATGATTTCACAGGAGGAGCCATATCTGATGAGGAAAAAGTTAGGAGAGAATGATCGTTATGTGGCAGGAAACGACCGTTACGAAGGATTTAGCAAGGACTTGATGGATGTTTTAGCTAATAAATTAAACTTTACCTGTAATTAAAATGACTTTTTTACCTTTCGCGCTTACGTAAACGGGACAAAAAGATTTTATCTGTCAATGATTGTGTATAGATGAAATAAAGTTATCTGGTGATGGAAGACATGGCGCTGAAAATCCAAATGCCAAGGCTGGATGGGATGGAATGGTTGGGGAACTAATAAGACAGGTGCGTGGCATATAAATGCACACCAATTTTTAGTTGAATTGAAGCATTTTACTATTTAATTACTATACTTTACAGGAAGTCGATGTCGCAATTACTCCCCTAGCCATTAGTGCAGAGAGATCCCGTGTAATTGAATTTTCCAAACCTTACATAACAACAGGCATATCAATTATGACATTTAGGCCAAAGCGCTCCATTCCTGAAGTGTTCAGTTTCTTAACACCGCTCTCAACAACAACTTGGCTTTGCGTAATAGCAGCGTACTTGTGCGTCAGCATGGTGGTCTACGTTGTCGCTCGTTTTAGTCCGGGATCCTACTCCACCAACAACATGAACAAAAGTGGCAGCGGTAACATGTCGAAACACGAGAATCATAATAATCTGCATCATCATCACAACCACCAAAATAGTATTCACACTCCATCCAGTTATGCCGCCACAACTACTTCATCTTCGTCATCTGCATATCATGTTAAAGGTCACCTTTCCATCTCAAGTGCTTTGTGGTACTCTTTCTGTGTACTAACGCACAGACAACAAACAGCCAGCGTCATAAAAAGGTAATTCCTCCACTAGTAAATATGTTTATCTTTCTTTTCCTCAACAACTAAAAGCTTTATTCGTTTATGAATGGACCAAACACAATGTAAAACGTTATGTTTGTCAACAAAAAAGTCTCTTTTTGCGACTTCGAAATGTGTTTCCACTTTTGCACGTTCGATTCCACAAACGCTTCCCCATTTATTGCTGGCCATTTTTGCAAGGTTGATTTCATTTAAACACTGCAATAAACTTGAAATGCTCAATAAAACTTGCCATCTTTCTCGAACACTCAGCTTCCCACTCAGATTCAAAGTACTTTGTGTGCCCATCATATACCCTTTCTTCCATCATGATGCTTCTACAAATCTAATGTATTCATATGTTGGTTGAAGAAGCATTTTAGCTGACATGGTGCGTGTCGTGGTGGATAAAAGTGGAGTAGTTTTCGCTGAGAAGAATATAAAAATTTTATGACAATAATATACACCATCAGGTCATGGGCTGCAAAATTGGTGGGACATGTGTGGTGGCTATTTGCGCTCATTCTAGTGAGCGCCTACACGGCCAACTTTATTGCTCTTCGTACGAGAAATAAAATTATTTCACCAATTCGCTCAGCTGCTGATCTTCTGGAAAGTGGCTACCACAACCGTATTCAGTATGGAACCGTTTATGGAAGCTCAACATACGAGTTTTTTCAGGTATTATAATAATAATATGATCTCTTACATTGCATTACATCAACTTCTCATTTCGTCAGTTAACAAAGGAGAAAGTGCTATATGTGCATATACCTATTACACTGGCATGAGCACATATACAATTCTTTAATATGAATGTTTGTTTGTTGGATGTGGTGTCGTCAGTTGGAAAACGGATATGAAAAATCCTTTTATATTTGTAATAAGTTCAATTGACTGTCTCTTCTGTTTTATTGCGTACTTTAACATACTTCAATGAAGCGGGTTACTACTTGCATGAAAACGAGTTTGTTGATATTACATATCTATTTTTGACTCTCGTAATATGCATTTTCTGCGTGTCAGCCAAACTTCCAACTACCAGCAATATTGATATTATT
The DNA here is from genome assembly GCA_034694325.1 of Entomobrya corticalis. Taxonomy (NCBI): domain Eukaryota; kingdom Metazoa; phylum Arthropoda; class Collembola; order Entomobryomorpha; family Entomobryidae; genus Entomobrya; species Entomobrya corticalis. The sequence continues at coordinate 14,957 of JAQFYG010001034.1, forward strand.
ATGTATGTATTACTTTGCAATACTTTTAACTTTATGCTCGAATGACAATGTGAAAGTATATTTTATAGATTATTGCCTCAGTCGAATTTCATAGGTTGACATTTTACTTTATTGAGTCAGAAGAAAACAAGAGTGAGAACGAGAGCATGTCACTTTGAAATGGATGGAAAAATTGAGATGTGATGTGTTTTTTTCTTTTTTATTCTCTCTAGCATTCGGAAGCTCAAGTCTACAGAGCGATGTTTGAGCATATGAGCGGAACAAACCAAATGAATGTGCGGAGTAATGAGGATGGAATTAAATTGGTTCGACAGAAAAGAGGTTAGCTCTTCTAAGATTGATGCAAATCCAATCTTGCCATTTTAAAGTTAGAAAGCATGAGGAAATTACACTTTCTTTTCGCCTTGTCTTTCTTTATAAGAAATATTGCCATGTTTGTAATTTCAAACCATTTGTTGGTTATGTTCTGTCTTTACGTCTTAAAATGTGCAGGATATATGAACATATACTTGCTGCTTTTCTACTTGGAATAATATTAAAAAGATGAACCTCAAGAAACTTGAGTAGAAAAGTAGCGGAAAATACATAGAGATACTATATGTCAAATAAATACTACGTCTCATTTTTATAGTGGCAAAAATAACCAAGAAATCAACAAAGGATGTCACGAAATCTTCTCATCAAGATTGAATCGTGTATAATAAAAATATATTAAATATATTTACTACAGCAATGGGAGATTATTAGTAAAAGAAAGGGTTTTGTCAGAGAAAGAAAACAGGTAATGTTAAAAGAAATTATAGTATAGAAAAATGAGAGTTGAAATGACTTAGTTTATTTCAGACTAGTTCGATTGACAAAAGATTTTTCAAAGCTAAATAATATGTCCCTAATACAATGAAGGTTTCTAATGTCTAGTTTAAAAATAATCAGACCAATGTTTCTTTATATATTGTTGCTTTAAAGACAGACACGTCAGCCTTTTCTTTGAAAAGTGGCAGGCTCTACTGCGTTCCTATTTTATCAAAATACATGATCTTGTTCGTACACGTGTGTGTCAAAAAGTTCTAGCCAAAGATGTTATTATTATATCATATTATTATCTTACTTCCACCTTCCTCTTCAAGTTTTTTCTCTTGGTTTTATGATTTAAAAATTGCGCACTGGAGCGTGTTACTACTTCGATTCATCTTCGATTACCAAGTTTCCGTTGGGAGGGAATGGACGGGATGTGATGATTTTTGGTGTTTTGGTATTCCAGGAAAGTATGCATTCCTGCTTGATTCAGCTATAAATGACTACACAAACAGTAGACAACCGTGTAACACGATGAGAGTGGGTCCTGAGCTTAATTCTATCAGCTATGGACTGGCAACATCATTTCAGTCTCCCTTGAGGTAATCTTTTCTCCTTTTTCGTTGTCTGTTATTTTTCCTCGTAAAAATATATATGTGTGTGGCAAAGTAGCTTATATACTAAAAACCCTGGACAGTTTTTTCTATACTTATTTTTAAGGAACTTTGGTAGGAGGAAGAGTAAAAAAAATTGGAAGATAGAATGAAATGTAAGAATCGGATAAACAGCGACATAGACTTTTTTCATAGATCATCTACCAAAGATATTTTATAGACTCCTTCTGCATCCTATAGACATGCTATTATACATCCATGAAATCATCATTTATCAAACACTCGTACGACTTTTTCTTTCATTTTCTACTTCCTGTCTTTCTTTGCTTCTTTTTTTTCTAGGGAGAAAATAAATCTGGAAATCTTGAGACTGAGTGAGAATGGCGTGCTAAGGAAGCTGAAGAGGCATTGGTGGCTGACTGATAGCACAGAATGCAATTCCTTCTTTGATTTGGTAATATTCTTTAAAAATACATGATCATATAACACAATGGCATCTCTTACAGATATAATCTTCAAATGGATTCATGTCATATCTACAATTGCATAACATCTTTTTCTGGCTGGAGAATTTCTCATATGTGCATTATTTATTATTAAAATTCGATGAACGAACGAACCGTTTTTCTGAAAACTGCTATCTGCTAATCTTTTGTGCTAAGAGGATGTGAATGCAAAATATTATTTTAAACTACATTCGAAGTACACATCTGTATTTACATTTTGTATGAATTTTTGAATTCCTGTTTTGGAAAAATGTCCGAAATCTGTGTCGGTATGCAGATGTTCTTTAATGTTAAACTTACAACAAGATTTTAAGATTTCTACTCAGTCATAAGAGTGATGTTGCTCTCTCCTGCAACCTTTTTCTTGCTTGAAAGCATATAAGACATATTTCACGGGTTATAAAGTTCATCAAATGTATGGAACGTGTTACCGATAATAATATTCTTTGCATATATTTTGGAATGATATATAGCAGCAAGATGCCAATGATTCGGATGAAGAACTCACACTCAGTAACATCGCTGGAATATTCTACATCCTCATCATCGGACTTATTGTCGCACTTGTAGTGTCCCTATTGGAGTTCTGGCACAACTCCAGAAAACAGGCAGAAAAGTCCAAGGCACGTCTCTCTTTTTTATTTACTCACTTTTTTCATGCTCCTCTCCTGTCATAAAATATCATTTTACAGAGTACAAACATACATACGCTAACCCTTGTCAAATGAAAAGATATGAGAAATGAAGAGAAAAGAGGCAAGCTTGGAAGTAAGAGGGAGAAAGCTTGAAGCACTTTCTCTTTTCACTTATTCTACCCTGTTCTCATATGTCAACCACTCAGTTTCCCTTCTCCATTGTCCAAGTGTTAAGCCTGTAGATTTGGCGGTAGTACAGATCCAAATGGATGCTTACAGCATGGTACTCTTTCTCAGCTTCTTTTTCATATATTTTATTTAGTCTGTCCTCCTGTCTTTAAGTTTTCAACTTCATTTTCCGTCCTTTTTTTCTTTATACTTAAACCAATTTTCTCAGCTTACCCCAAGGCAGAAACTGCTCCTTTATGATCTCGATTACTATAAAACATCATGAAAGTCCATGGAAGAAATCTACCCCTCCACTGAACAACAGCTAAACCCTTTTATACTTTGCTTTCATTCACTTTTTTCTCATTAAATCATTCCCTTGCTACAGCTTAAATAATACATTGTTGTTAGATAAGAATTGCAAAAAGCCATAAATGTACTTTTGTTTTCCATGTTTTCACTGTTATGACTTTTGAATGTGTGTTTGTCTTTACCGGGGTATCCCCTCCATGCAGCTGACTCTGGCAGAAGCGATGAAGATGAAGGCTCGGAGTGCGATTACAACAAGTGACTCAGGCATTAATACCAACATAACTATGAACTCAAGGGACGTTTCCACAAACTGAACAAAACACTTTTTCATTATGGCCACTGTATGTACATAAATTATAATATAACAACACTTACTCAATATAAATATATGCGTCAAGAGGATAAGTTAATAAGAAGCAAACATGTAAGCATTATGAAATGTAGACTACGTGCATTCATACAATATACGGAAGGACTACATGCGAAAAATTGTCAAGTCGATGAGAAAAGGGTGGAATGGATGGGAGCGAATGAAAAGAAACAAAATGCAAGTAGAAGAAGACGAGGAGGAAAGAAGATGGAAAATGTGAGTAAGGTTGTGAATTGAATTGAAAGTGAAAAAGTGGGAAATGACTCTCTATTATTTCCCCACTTTTCCAAAGGATTCCAGGCTAATACCTCCTTTATTCCAATGGATCTTATATTCTCTGGGCTTATTCACAACTACAACCATCCACATGGTAGTTTTAGGGACAGCAGCATTAAATCTCATCTTTTTCCTTTAAGCAGAGAGACTCAACACGGACTCTTTTCTCAGGCTAACCAGTCTTTAAATACCAGTCAGCAAGACATTGTTATTGTGTGTGCATGGCATGGAGAAAGTAAGTGGAGGCAATGATGCCGATGTCATGCTGTTGCTTTCTAAAGTACGTGTCCTAAACAGTTACTGAATATACACCACGTATGCACTTCTTACTTTCACACTTCATATTGTTAACGTAATGCTCATACGTAAATAAACTTTCTCTCTATAAGATGGCTGAAAAGAAACAAGTTAAACCAGTATTACAACAGCAGTATAGAAAGTTATAAAAGGAGGACATCTAAATAAGTGCATTATGCCATTGTATATTCACATCCATATCCATTTTCTGTCTGGCGACGAATGACATGCAGAACTGTAGAAGTAACGTTTTACAACATTTACAACAACCCATCTATTTCTATATCATCTTCGTTTAATTCCAGCTGAAAAGTAAGGAGTTAGACTAGAGGATGAATCTTAGAAAGAGGATGTATGACTGGAGAAAGCTCAGCGGACATTGCAGTAAGCAAGCATTATGCCTTGTTAAAATGCTTCATTTCTCTCTCGACGACGACGGGTCTTAAAAATCCATTAGCCACCACTTGAAGCTAATGTTGAATGAAAAACTCATTCCCTATTGTTACTGAAGCGTTTTATTTACCATGATGCCACGCGTAATACATTATATCCTTCTCTTTGATTTTTTACGTCATATATCAAAGCTCACATAGTACGGCTTATGAAGAGTCTTTCCTGCCTTTATTCACTCCTATCTTCTAACTGCAAAAAAAGAACAAGGCACACAAAACGTAACAAAAATGCTCATTAAGCAAAAAATCAACGTTTTATCCCACTTCTCAGGGAGCTTTTTTCTTTTATATAAACTAAATTGGTCATCATTGATGTGGAAGTTGTTCAACTGCTCATTTGCTATCTATAAGCCATATATGCGTTTCATTAAGGAATCTCCAATCCTCTCAACTTTGTATATAAGCTTGTTTGTTTATACCGCCCCATCGTAATATTAACATCTTTAGTGAATTTAGAAAACGGATATATGTAGCATACATGCATTCAACTTACTGACTGTAATTGCAATTGGAACGTTTGCTGTGTGAGCAGTGTTCTAAGCGGTGGGATGGATGTGTTACTTTCTCCACTTATTGTACAAAGTACTTTAGCTCCCCCATTATGCCAAAAACTTCATGAAAATGACTGAAATATAGAGTTAAACTCTGGTGTTACTTAAGAGCAAGTAAAAAGATGAAAGTAAGTAGAACGGTGAAGCTGACGATATTATCTTGTCAAGTGAAAAGGCACTGGAATTCCATAGACTCTGTAACGAAATACCGCCCTTACGTCAACCAATCTCATTCAGTTATCTACTTCTTGAAAGATAAGTAAAAAGTAAACCAGTTTTTTCTCTTGTATGAACTTTTACGATAAAAAGTAATAGAGTTAATACACTTTGCAGAAAAGTACTGCAAAATGAACTCATGTAAACTGTAATGAATGGATGTTTCTTTTATAAATAGCCGAAAGCTGTAAACGTAAGCCAATTATGATGTCGTTTCGGCACCTCTAGTAAGTACTCCATTACGTAACGTTTATTAAATTAAAAACAGCCAAAATTAAGTAAACTGTATCTACTTGAGATAAAATAAAGGGAGTAAAATATTATTATAGTTATTTTAATCGTATTAGATATGACTGTAGTACAATCAAGTCAAGCAAAGTCAAGTATTTCATGCTAATTCATAGTATTTCGTGTTCATTTCATAACGATCAATATTAGTAAAATTTATATAAAATATAAAAAAGCTAATGTTGCAACGTTAAAACTGCTTAAAAATAATTTTGTTTGATGTTATTCTTGTCGGCTTATTTAAAATTAATTTCTCTTCAATGTGTACTTTAACTAAAAAAAGTCATTGTATATTCTGTTTTAAGTAGCATATACGTACTTATATATGGTTGAAAATAAAGAGTTAAATTGTTTGGGAATACATTCATGCATGAATTGATATTCGCATTTTACCTCCATCATCAATGTTATTTCACGAAATGACCACACCAAATAAATTAGGAATGATTTGTGAATTACTACGTGGAATTCTACACGCGTGTGTGAGCTACACACATAAATAGAAATAGAAACATGTACAAATTCGCATTAGTCTATTTCCGTCAAAACCGAAATACCACAAAAGCTAAACACTCAGCCTAAAACACACTGCAGATGTAAAAAATAATTTAGAATACCGTGTACGTCGTGTGATGAAGGTGATGATACTGAGCTGAGTATCAATTCCAAATCCACAAAGACCACTACCGCATTAATGACTGCACATAGTACGCCACACACCGACGTGCAAGGCATATACTTTCTCTACTTTCCTCTTATGCAAATGCATACCTCTGCATAAGACATGAAAAAGTAGATAACCACTTCGTTTTCAACTTTATGTCGAAACTAGAGTATAATTTATTGTAACCGGTAACTGGATACGCAAAAGTAACATATGTGTATACCGCATAAAACCCATAATCGTGTACTAGCTACACAAACTTTTCAACGTGCTCTACCACCGATTTCCTGTTCCTTCATTCCCCATTTCCGATCTGTGGTTTTTTGTTTTGTTTGTCTGTTTTTGGTATTTACTTTGGATTCTAGATCCGGTTGAAACTTACATTTATGTTGTAGGAGTTGCAGTGTTGTCGGTCCTTTTGTTTTCATTGGATCGGTTGAATGATATGTGCTAGCTTATTGAAATACAAAAACCAACGAAAAAGCATTATATCAGTTTCTACATAAATTCGTGGAATTATACCACAGCGCTATTCTCATATCATTTATCTCCATTCAACACCACCACTGTTGTCCCACCACGACGTCATTGTAGTTGTGCCTTTGATTTAACTAACAAATATGGCAAATTACCTGGATGTTGTACAATTACCTATCAAATCTGGGTTGGAGTCAAGACTTGGTGGCCCCAAAAATTTTTATTTCAGAAATCGACTCAGCTTTGTCTGAAACGTCCACAGCC